>OY992876.1:375983428-376195928 GCA_963921405.1 Cepaea hortensis | reverse complement strand
TACCTAGCACTTAGACTTGTGAACAGACAGACAGACAGACAGACAGACAGACAGACAGACAGACAGACAGACAGACAGACAGACAGACAGACAGACAGACAGACAGACAGACAGACAGACGGACGGACGGACGGACGGATAGATAGATAGATAGATAGATAGATAGATAGATAGATAGATAGATAGATAGATAGATAGATAGATAGATAGATAGATAGATAGATAGATAGATAGATAGATAGATTCAATTTAATTCAGTTCAATTTTATTTTAAATTGGGCACGCAGGCCCATCTTACACTCGGCCCTTCCATTCACTCATCTTTCGTTCATCAATAGTGCATTATACATTCACATAGAGGGGAAAAACATTGTCAAATGAATGTTCTAAACATAAACAATGCAATTTACCATGTTATCAGGCACATCTCCCACCCACCCACACATCACCACACCCACGCACACACCCCTACCCAAATACACACCCAGGGACACATACATACCCTACCAACCGACCCATCCCCCTCCCACATGCATCCTCCCACACACACTACAGGCAGACAGACAGATAGATAGATAGATAGATAGATAGATAGATAGATAGATAGATAGATAGATAGATAGATAGATAGATAGATAGATAGATAGATAGATAGATAGATAGATAGATAGATAGATAGATAGATAGAAGCTACCTTGTCATGGCCAAGAGTCCATGCCCCACTGAGTGCTAGAACTGCGGACGAGAAAGACACCATGTTGCATATTGTTGACACACATGAACCCCGGTATCAATACACCTGACAGAGTGCTGACCCTCAGATTCCCAGAGGTCGCTGTGTTCCAGTTGGGGTTGCGTGGGGGAAACGTAGCACGCGTTAGGATCGATAACTCTGCCTATTTGGGTGACACTAAATACAACTAATGGGTTGCCTGCCTTTACGGAGTTGAGCAAATAAAATGATCACAACTCGACCTGGTCGCCCGGGATTCGTATTCACATCCTGGTTCACAGCTCTTTACCCGAGTCGTGGTCGAGAGATTCAAGCAGTGGCGAGCTTTTAGACTTGGTAAAGCCCTAAACACCCGGTGTGGTGATGCTGAGGTAGGCCTTTCTATCCCTACACAGGTCAGTTAGACTAAGAAGTTGACTTCTTGACTTGGGGACGTAAATTACAAGTACCTCTGAAGTCGGAGTGGGTTCGACTGATGGCGAGGGAGACTGGCAATAGGGAAAGCTAATGCACACTCAAAATTCAGTTTAGTGCTACTAGAAGTAGTGGTGTGTATGGACTACGCTGAAGTTCAAAGCGAGCAAGCCCAATAAAATACAATTTCAAGCTCACCGTCTGTGGCTTAGTGGATCGCACAGTTACATTTTGGTCGTGCGTCGAAGTACACGTGTTCCTGCAGCGAGGCGCCATCGTCATTTGGAGGTGACAGGTTCGAATCCCGGTCGGTAACTATAGCTTTAAAATTTTATGTTGTCTAGTGCGTCTTCTAATCTCTAATTCCTTCTTCTCCTTCTGTGAGCGTCAAATAATACTATGTGTGTCTATTTATGTAATCGTCTTAGTGGCCTCAACGGTTCCCCCCATTTATTTCTTGTGTTTAGAATTATCCCACATACTGAGGTATCATCATCATCTCATCTTGTTCCTCTTGTACCCTGCGGTGTCGAGGTAAGGCATAAACAGTGGGAGATTGCCCGTTTATGGGCTTCAAAACATACCTGGTCATCATCATCATCTCATCTTGTTCCTCTTGTACCGAATCGAGGGTTCTAAATCAGCCGCGGGCGATTCGCAAGCGTTGGCGCTCAGAAATCAAAGGTAAACTACTGAACGTAAAATTGTCCAGTAAATTACAAACAGCCTGTAAATGCCGGGGCTCATTGCAACGTCCTGTAAAGGACATGCAACTAACTTGCATGCTGCGCTTGCTCTCTTTGCACTCAAGCGTAGTCCTTACACGTGCTACTACTTCTAGTGTAATGGACTGATTTTTGTGTGTGGGCTAGCTTCCCCCATTACCAGTGTTCCTCGCCATCAGGCGAAACCACTCCCACTTCAGAGGTACTTGTAATTTACGTCCCAAAGTCAAGGACGAGAAGTCAAAATTTTAGCCCCACAGACCGGTGTAATGGTTGAACCCGCTACGAGGGCACCAGCACACCAGATGTCTAAGAACGAGCGGTCTTATCCATTCGGCCACGCTGAGCTGGCCACTAACTTTAACCAGCAGTATCAAGAATGAGTTGTCTACTTCTGTGAGTGGGTCAGTCAGGGGCGCGCCATGGGATTAGGTTCTGAAGCCATTTGTCAAACACAATGATCTGTCAAAATAGCTGTCATTTTCTTGTTTGCGCGCGCGCGTGTGTGCGCGCGTGTGTGTGTGCGTGCGTGTGTGTGCGCGCGTGTGTGCGTCCGCGCGTGTGTGTGTGTGTGTGTCTGAAAGAAAAAGAAAGTTCGGTCTGACCGACAGCCTAAGGGGAAACGCAATAATTTAGATATTGGACGCCGCAGGCTGCAGCCGGCAGAGCGTTAAACATGAAACATTTACAGCTTGTCACAGAGTAGTCAACGCCTTTGTTTGACAAGCATCCACTGTGTTGGTTCAAATACTCTTTTTCTTTATCCCCCCGGTAAAATGTTGCTGTTATGACGATCTACGGTTAAAATGTAATTTTTTTGTTGTTGTGTCAGTCTACTGTTACAACTGTGTTGTTGTTTTGGTCACTAATCGAAATGTTGTTGCTGTTGTGGCAGCCTACATTTAAAATGCCGTCTAGCCTACGGTAACCTTGGCCAAGCTATGACAGATGACGCCGACACACTGAGACTCGGAAAGGGAAAGTGCATATGCAATAACAGAAAACCTGCTACTCTCTAAACAAATATCACAGAAGCTGAAATGAAGGCTCACAGATTCTGTGTATGGTCAGGTCCACTGCATGAAATTGAAACACGGTTCTCAGTAAATTATTGACTACAACAGAGGTCATAGCCTATTCATAGTATCATGTTGCAAAATCGCTCAGATTACCAAAGTCCACAATGGTGTAACCCACCTCGTTCGTTTGTCCAGACGTCTTAAAGCAAAAGTATATTAATTGTTTGCCTATTGTGAGTCCATTTAACAGCACCAAATTTCTAAATAACAACACTGACTTGTGTGCAATGGTCTTGGGCAGGGGTGGCCAACCTTTTAAGCAGGCGGGCCAAATTTCAGAAATAATATTGCCTGTCAAGCCACGCAGCTAATATTTTTTTTTATTCAAGTAAACAAGCAAGCGTGCTACAGCTTCGACCACATCGTCACTTCCCAGTAGATGAGATCGTGTTCAAACGCTTGCCTGGTTTAATGTAAAAAAACAAGAATGTTGTATATTTATTTATGTATTATTTTTTTTTTTTTAAAGAAAATAAAACGTAACTGAGAATCCAAGATACAAATTGTATTTATTAGACGATTTAAAAATATTTAAAAGTGAGACATTTGACTTTGTTTTGCAGAACTAAGTACATCAAAATTGATCCCGACTGATGTTGTCGCTACACGCAAATAGCTTTCCAAATGAAGATCAGTAATTCGTGTTCTCACTTGTGATTTGATGTGCTTCATGCGACTAAAAGTGCCTAGTATATCATGATTCGCTTAAAGACTGATCATCGCAAGACAAGGACAGAGACGTTAAAATTAGCAACATGGAACGTTAGGACGTTAAACGACGACGAAAAATTAGAGAACATAAAACAAGAAATTGAAAGGGAAAAAATTAATATTTTAGGTATGTGTGAAACGAGATGGACAGGATCAGGCATTAAGATAGATGAAGATTTCAAGATTATTTATTCTGGACCGGAAAGCATCAAAATCTGTTCAAGGATATTGGGCCGTGTCGGACAGAGTTCTACTAGTTAAATTAAGTGGCAGACCTTTTAGCATAAATATTATTCAAGTATATGCCCCAACAGGAGAATCCAGTGAAGATAGTGTAGAAGAATTTTATAATGACATAGAGTCTGCCTTAAAGAAATGTAAAAATTCAGAAATAAACATCATAATAGGGGACTTCAATGCAAAAGTAGGAAATCAAAGGGATAGATACACAGTAGGAAACTATAGTTTAGGAGAGAGAAATGAAAGAGGATACAGACTCGTGGAGTGGACAAAAGAACAGGAAATGATTGTAGGAAACACCTGGTTTAAGCAACACCCTAGAAGATTATGGACATGGAGGAGTCCTGATAGCAGGATTAGAAACCAGATTGACTACATTCTCATTAGCAGAAGATTTAGAAACGCGCTAACAGTAACAAAAACAGTTCCCAGTGCTGATTGTTATAGTGACCACAGATTACTCACAGGAACATTGAGGATAAAGTTGAAGAAAGTCAAGTATATAACAGGAAACACTAAATATGATTTGTGTACATTGAGTAATGACAAGGAAATACAAAACAAATTCAACATAGAAGTACAGAACAAATTTGAAATATTGTCTGATCTAGAGATATTATTCCAGGATGTGGATGATCAATGGGAAACGTTGAAGAATTCAATCAATGTGGCTGCAGAAACAACAATTCCAAAATTAAAGAAGATGGGTCGTAAGAAATGGATGACTGAAGACATATTACACCTCATGAAAACAAGAAGACTCAACAAAAATAATTCTATCAAATATGAAGAAATTCACAGACAAGTCAGAATATTATGTAAGGAGGCAAAAGAATCATGGCTTGAGGAAAAGTGCTTAGAAATTGAAAACCAACACAGCAGTCAAAATACCAAATTAGTGCACAAAAGAATTCAGGAACTTACTAATAAAAGAACAAATACATCAACAGGGTGTCTAAAAACTAAAGATGGCAAAATCATAATAGAACAGGCCAGATTCTACATGTATGAACAGATTATGTGAAACACCTTTATGGTGATAACAGAGACGAACAGTATGATATTAGATTTAATAATGAAGGACCGCCAATTTTGGAGATGGAGGTTCGAAATGTTCTTAAGCATATGAAAGCTGGCAAGGCCCCCGGTGCAGATAACATCACAACAGAAATGATTAAAGCTTTAGAAGAATTTGGACTGGAGCAAGTCACCAGACTGCTGAACACATTATATGATACTGGAGATATACCTCCTGAATTATGTAACTCTGTATTTATTGCAATCCCAAAGAAATCAGGAACCTTGGAATGTGATCAACATAGAACAATTAGTATAATGAGTCACATCACAAAGATTTTGCTAAGAATTATCATGCAAAGAGTGAGGAAGAAGATACAACATGAAATAGGGGAAGAACAATTTGGGTTTGTAGAAGGAAAGGGTACAGTAAATGCTGTGTATATGCTGCGAACAGTTATTGAACGTGCTATAGAAGTAAACAAGGATATACATCTTTGCTTTATTGACTATACAAAGGCTTTTGATAGAGTTAGACATGTCAACATGGTGGATATGCTTGCAGATCTACAAGTTGATGGGAAAGACATTAGACTTATAAAAAACATATATTGGAAACAACAAGCTGCAATAAGGATTGATAATGAAGTGGGACAGTATCAGCCAATTAAGAGAGGTGTTAGGCAGGGATGTGTGATGTCTCCAGATCTTTTTTCCCTATACAGTGAAAATATTTTCAGAAATGTAGAAGACCTAAATGGAATCAGCATTGGAGGACGAAACATCAATAACATTAGATATGCAGATGATACAGTATTAATTGCAGACAATGCGCAGGACCTGCAACAATTAGTAGATACGGTTGTTGTACTCAGTGAGCAACTGGGGTTAGAATTAAATTGTAAAAAGACTCAGGTTATGGTCGTCATTAGGAAGGAAGATGTGCCACAATGTAATATACAAGTAAATGGAAATATTTTTCAACAAGTGAATCGGTACAATTATCTTGGAACAGTCATAACATCTGATGGGAGATGCCTTGAAGAGATTAGAACAAGAATCGCCATGGCGAAAGTAGCCTTTAGCAAGATGAAAAACATTCTGACCAATAAAAAGATGTCAACTGAAACGAGAAAAAGAGTGTTGAGGGGATACATAGAGCCTGTTCTTTTGTATGGATGTGAAACTTGGACAATGAGCAGTCAAGCTGAAAAACATCTGATGGCTGCAGAAATGTGGTTTCTGAGGAAAATGCAAAGAATACCATGGACAGACAGAAAAACCAATTACCAAGTACTACAGGAGACAAATGAACATCGTAAACTGATTAGAGAAATTAGACGTAGACAGTCAAAATGTTTTGGACATGTTATGAGAAGAAATGGATTGGAGAACTTAGTGACAACTGGCAAGATCGAAGGGAACAGACCAAGAGGAAGACCGAGAGGAAAATACCTGGATGGCTTGGCCACATGACATGGACGAGACAGGAACACTGAGTTGATCCACGACGCTGGTGATCGAGTGAAATGGCGAGTCATGACCGCTTACGCTTTCCGGCATGGCACATGATTGTTTGATGCGACTAAAAAGTTGTTCAGACGCATAAGTGTTTCCAAATAGCGAAACAATCGACAGAACATGTTTGTAAAACGCAGGATATTTATCCTTGTCCAAATACGTTTTATAGAACTCTTCCAAACCAACGTGATGGAATTTTTCCTTTAATTGTGTATCACAACACATTTCACAATGTTCTATTTGTAATCTTTCTGGTAATAAATTCACGTCTACCGCGAATGGCGTTGCAAATGCACAAAAAAGAACATTAGGTTTTTTGTTTTTTTTGGAGCATATTTATCCGTCGCCTCCTGTGTGACGACTGGTTGCAATGACAATGTAGGGAAGTGAGTAAAATTTTTTATCCTCAACTGTTGTTCCCAAATACCAAGTTTCATTTGAAATGCAGAAATATGATCATACATCTTATTAATTAATTGATTTTTCCCTTGTAGACGAGTATTAACGTCATTTAGGTGGCTAGTTATATCGACCAGAAATGCAGTCGCAAACCCACTCTTTGTCTTCAAACTCTGGGATACTTGTTTGACTTGCCTGCATAGAATGGTTGTATTTCTTGCTGCAAATCAAAGACTCTTTTCAACATTTTGACTAGGGTCAGCCATCTTACTTCTGTATAAAATGTAACGTCATTATAATCTGAGTCTAAAGACTTTAGAAATTTTTGGAACTGACGGTGATTCAACCCGTTCGACATAATGAAGATCACTATTGTGACAACCACTTTCATGACATGGTCCATTTTGAGGGACTTCGAACATAAATTCTCCTGATGAATAATGCATGAAAATTTAGCAAGGACGTTTTACCGGCTTTGGAGGCCTAAACCTTCGTGTTTCCCAACCATTGCTGGAGCACCATCCGTTGACAAGCCCGATAAGTTGTTAAGTTGTAATGAAAAGCGATTCAATGTCGATGTAACTGCCTCTAACACATCTCGTGACTTAGTGGTGTCCTTAAGTGAATACAGTGCAGCAAATGCATCTGTCTTTTTAAAATGGACATCAACACCCCTGATAAAAATTGCCAGTTGGGCAGTATCTGCTATATCTGTGCTTTCATCCAATGCTAGAGCATAAAATGTAAACTCTGATGCTCGACTTTTCAAATGACCTTTAATATGTTTTCCAATGTCGTCCATACCCGCTCTAGTAAATATCTTTTGTTGTGCAGAATTTTTTTTTTTTTTGAAAGTCATTTACTTGGTGTGGTCGAAATTGCCCTTTGAATTTATCAAACTTATTTGCATGTTTAGTCTCGGTAATGCCGTTTGATGTCATACTCTTTCAAAACAGAAACAGATTCGTTGCATATCAAACATATGGGCTTTGTTTTAATTTCCACGAAAAAATAGTTTATAGTCCACCTGTCTTGAAAACATCTTATTTCTTCTGTGATTCTTCTCTTCTTTGGTCCAGCGTCTTTACTAGTTGACGCCATGGTAGGTCTTCGTTTTTAACTTTAAACTAAATAAATAAATAAATAAAACACCACGTGTAATACTAAATAATAATAATTAATTAATTTAAATTACGTACATAAAACGTTTCAGTGTTTACTTATCGATATGGTAGACAGGATACTTTGTTAAAGTAGTTTGAACTCTTATTATAAATATGATAAATATGTATTTTAACGTCGATCGCAAAATCTCCCCAGACGCAGTGGCGATAATAGAAGGAAACTACAGAATAACACGGAACTTTGTCAAGCTGGACTGAAAGTAATTATGAGTATGAGCATGATAGCATTGAGCTTCCCGAAGACGCCGAAGACCACAGAGCACATACACACACACAATAACACACACACACACACACACACACACACACACACACACACACACACACACACACACAGACATATATCAGAAGTTGAAGTCTCATATTAAATTTTATCAACACATAGCGTCGGACAAAAAACTAAGTAACCTTGAGTGTCAAATAGTGGGTTATTTGAAATTACTACCATCTATGAATTTTCCCGAAAATGCGGGATATTTAAAATAGCTCAAAACCAATGAATTTTTCCAAAAAATGCGAGATATTTTCAATGTCTCTTAGCTGTAATTTAAAAATAAATGATAAGAACGACTCATGATCTAATGTTCTTTTTGTTGATATGTACAATAAATTGAACATTTATGTTCATTTGACCTAGCTCCGCGGGCCGCAACATGACTCTCGGCGGGCCGCATGCGGCCCGCGAGCCTCGTGTTTGCCACCCTGGTTTAGGGAGTGCACTAGCATGAGTATGCAACAGTCGAGAGAACTATAGAATTTGTGATGGTGGTGGTGGTGGTGGTGTTGGTGGTGGTGATGATGGTGATAATGATGGTGGTTGTGGTGATAGTTATGGTGGTGGTGATGGTGATGGTTATGGTGGTGATGGTGATGATGGTGATGGTGGTGATGGTAATGGTGGTGGTTATGGTGATCGTGGTGGTGATGGTGTGGTGATGGTGGTGATGGTAATGATGGTTGTGATGATGGTGGTGATGGTGATGGTGTTGGTGATGGTGGTGATGGTAATGGTGGTGGTGATGGTTATGGTGGTTGTGATGGTGATGGTGATGATGGTGATAAGGATGGTGGTGATGGTGATGGTGTTGGTGATGGTGGTGATGGTGGTGATGGTGATGGTGGTGGTGATGGTGGTTGTGATGGTTATGGTGGTGGTGGTGGTGGTGGTGATGGTGATGATGGTAATGGTGATGGTTGTGATGGTGATGGCGATGATGATGGTGGTGATGGTTATGGTGGTGGTAATGGTTATGGTGGTGGTGATGGTGATGGTGGTTGTGATGGTGATGGTGATGATGGTGAACGAACGAACGAACGAACGAACAAACTTTATTTTAAAAGGGTAACAAATTGGGCACGCAGGCCCGTCTTACATTCGACCCTTTCAATCACTCATCTTTCATTCATCAAATGTGCATGTTACATTAACATAGGGGAAAAAACATTGTCAAATGGATTTTGTAAGCATAAACAATGCATATTACGCATGATACATTCACATGAGAAAACAAAAACAAAAAATATTATCAAATGAAAGTTGTAAACATAAACAGTACATATTGCAATGTTGTGAGACACATCCCCCATCCACCCTCATATCCCGCAGCCACCAACACATCCCCCACCCACCAAACTTCCCCCACCCACCCACACATACCTCCACGCACTCACACAGAACCAGGCGAACATACATGCCGCCACACACCCACTGATCCCCCACCCACACACATTTCCCCAAGAAGAAGCAGAAGAAGAAGAAGAAGAAGAAGAAGAAGAAGAAGAAGAAGAAGAAGAAGAAGAAGAAGAAGAAGAAGAAGAAGAAGAAGAAGAAGAAGAAGAAGAAGAAGAAGAAGATGAAGAAGAAGAAGAAGAAGAAGAAGAAGAAGAAGAAGAAGAAGAAGAAGAAGAAGAAGAAGAAGAAGAAGAAGAAGAAGAAGAAGAAGAAGAAGAAGAAGAAGAAGAAGAAGAAGAAGGAGAAGGAGGAGGAGGAGGAGAAGAAGAAGAGGAAGAAGAAGAAGAAGAAGAAGAAGAAGAAGAAGAAGAAGAAGAAGAAGAAGAAGAAGAAGAAGAAGAAGAAGAAGAAGAAGAAGAAGAAGAAGAAGAAACCATATACACATACCCCCGCCAATCCACACATCCCGCACCTATACATACACATATCCCACACTCTCACAATTTTCCCCACCCACCCACACACACATCAGCCAACCTACACCCACTCACCCACCCAATATTCGCCACCTCTCAACTACACATCTCCACCTATACACACATCCCCACCCATAAACACATCTCCCCACCTGCCAACACATATCCCCCACCCATAACCCAAAAACACACACCTCCCACCCACACACACCCCGCCACCCACATATACCCCACCCACACATCCGCCGCTCACACACATCTTCTCACAACTACACACCTCCCCCAACCCATACATTCATCTCTCACACACATCCACCCACTCACGTACTCATCCATCAACCACTCACACCCACACATCACCCACGCGCCCATCAACACATCCATCTCTCATCTACCCTCCCACCCACACACACCCCAACCACCCAGCCAAACACACATCCCCCATCCTCGCATACATCCTTCAATCACCTGCACATCCCACACCTACCCCACCTCTCACACATCTCCCCTCCCACACAAAACTCCACCCATAAACACATTCCCCCCACACACACATCCCCCACATACATTCCCCATACACATCCCCGCCCACACATCTCCCCACCCACTCACACATCCTCCACCTACAAACATCCTCACCACCCACATATACATCCTCCACCCACTCACATTTACCCCATTCACATTCACACACTCCCACCCACACAGACATATCCCATTCACAGACACCCCCACACTCATCCCCCCACACCCATTACACACCCATCCCCAACCCACACAATCTCCTACACACCCATTCACCCACCCAAACACACACCCCCTACCCACACCCCCTCCCAACCCACCAACACCCACATACTTCCAACTATCCTCTCAAATATCCCGCCTCCCCCTCCCCCCACACACACACATATATCCCTCACCCACACATACATCCACCACCGACTACACATCCCTTCACACATCCACACATCACCCATTAACCCATACACATCCCCCACACACAACCCCTCCACACATTCATTCCCCACACCCACATATCCCTCACATACACACCCATACACACATCCTCACATCTAGACACATACATGATGCCTCACATGATCACTGAAACTAATAAGAACAAACTCCCACACTTTACACACAATTGAGACACTGACGATTGTCGTGAGAATTCTCGCAATTGCAAGAAGTAGAGAAAGAATTGTACATATACATTATATAGCGTAAAAATTAGTGATGCAATTCAAATCTCTCTCTCTCTCTCTCTCTCTCTCTCTCTCTCTCTCTCTCTCTCTCTCTCTCTCTCTCTCTCTCTCTCTCTCTCCCACTCACTAACTCTCTCACTCACATCACAGTAATGTTATATTATACATGATAAAATCAAGTGGCATACAAAATGATAAGATGAGAATAAAAAAAACAACTAACAAACAAACAAACAAACAAACAAAAATATGGAATGGCATGTTACATGTCAATCAAGTGGCATACAAAACGATACCTCGTAATATGAAAGATGAGAATACATAAAAAATATGGAATAGCATGTTACATGACATGCGTGGGCTCAACTCTCTCTCTCTCTCTCTCTCTCTCTCTCTCTCTCTCTCTCTCTCTCTCTCTTTACACACACACACTCTTACACCCATTCACTCTCTCTCTCACTCACACTCACTAACTCTCTCACTTACTTTACAGTAATTTATATGAATTCATTTTATGCATGTTAAAATCAAGTGCATCAAAATGATAATATGAAAATGAGAATACACAAAACATATGAAACAGCATATTAGATGACATGCGTGCGCTCAACTCACTCTCTCTCTCGCTCTCTCTCTCTCTCTCTCTCTCTCTCTCTCTCTCTCTCTTCTCTCACACACATGTACATACACACACCCACACACAACATACACACGCAAATACACACATATACCCACGCACATACACACACCTCCACACATCCATATACTTACGCACACGTACTCACATAACACCCGAATATACACTCCCTCGCATACACTGCATGCATGCACACTTACACACACAAAGATATACAATACATACAAGAGCACACACACACACTCACTCATCCATACACACATATACACACGCACATGCATATAAACGCATATAAACACATGAACGCACACCTTAACACACGTACAGACATACACACAGAGGCACACACAGATACACACATGTACACACACATATACACCCATACACACATCCAGACATGCACACACATACATCACACTTTCTCATGCACTCTCTCATTCACCCACGCTCTCTCTTTTACACACTCACTCGCTCTCACACTCACTCAATCATGCACATACACGCATATCCACAAATTCTCTCTCACTCACTCACGCTCCCTTACTCACTCATTTACTCGCTGACTCTAACTCACACTCACTAACTTTCACACTCTATCACACAGACAGACAGACACACAACACACCCACTCTCTCAGATTCTTTCATTCTCTAACTAAATCTCTCACACATATGTCCACACACACTCACTCACTTTTACACTCACTCAGGTACACGCGCATGCATACTCTCTCACTCTCACTCATACTAATTCTTCCATTCACACTCTTTCTCACTCACTCTCTCACCCACTGTCTCGATCACACACATACAGTGAAGAATGATAGTAGAAAAATGATAGTGGAACAATGATACTAGTAGGTGACTTATGGAGGCATATAGTCGGTATGAAGTAAGTGTTGAAAGAGTTTTCGGTTGAATGTGTAGGGACTCGTTGGTGTTTTCAGTTCTGGTGGAAGTCTATTCCACAAGTGAGCACCAGAGTATGCGAAAAAAGTTTTGTATAAGTCCAATCTAGGCTTAGGAAGCTGTAATAAATTTAAGCCCTTACTGTTCATTGCATTAGATTGAATTAACGGTAGAAGATTCTCTGGGGTATTTTCAGATATAATTTTATTCACTAATTTGGCTTTGTTAAAAAGGAAGCGCTTTTGAAGTGGTAGAAGTCTTAGATGGCTGTATAATTTATTACTTTCAACGTGCTTTATGCTAGAAACTAGACGTATAGCTCGGTTTTGAAGCCAACACAATCGCCAACACAATCGTTTCATATTAGATTTAGGGCAACCATCCCAGATTGTGGAACAATAATCGAGAGGTGATTGGATATAGGATGCATATAATATTTTTCGTGTGCTTTCATCCAAAAAGTGCTGAAGTTTAGCAAGTTGGTAAACTTTTTGTGCTATTCTCTTGGTAAGGACGTGAACATGAGGGCTCCAGTTTAAATGTCTGTCAATTAAAAGACCTAATGTTTTATGTTCATTTACATTAATTATAGGTAACGTAGGATGCATATAATATTTTTCGTGTGCTTTCATCCAAAAAGTGCTGAAGTTTAGCAAGTTGGTAAACTTTTTGTGCTATTCTCTTGGTAAGGACGTGAACACGAGGGCTCCAGTTTAAATGTCTGTCAATTAAAAGACCTAATGTTTTATGTTCATTTACATTAATTATAGGTAACGTGTCCACGTGGAGCTCGAGCGGTGTCCCAGTTATGGCTAGGGTCTGTAGTTTTTGTCTGGTCGTCATTAGCATGGATTTGGTTTTGTCGATGTTAATTAACATGCGATTTTCATTGCTCCATCTACTAAAGTTGTCAAGTTAGTTTTGTAAAGGGCTCTCTGAGTCACAAAGGCTGTCTTGACTTGTGTAAATAGTGCAGTCGTCCGCAAATAGGTCACACGAAGTATTGAGGTGTAAAGGAAGATCGTTACTATACACTGCAAAAAGCAGCGGACCTAGTATTGAGCCCTGAGGCACACCAACGTTAAGTTGTGTGTGTTTTGATAGACTGTTATTGAAGGACACTGCTTGTTGTCTGTCAGATAAAAATTACGTAATTAGGTTCACCATATTGGTGCTAGTCTTCATGTGTTTTAATTTTCTAATTAAAATATCATGATCTACCATATCAAAGGCTTTTTTAAAGTCTACAAATACTGCTCCACAAATGTTGCCATTGTTGATACAAAGATGCCAGTTATCGGTCATTTTTGTAATGGTACTATGGCAAGAATATTTAGGTCGAAACCCAGATTGACTGTCAATTATTAGATCGTTGTTAATTCAATGATGTAGTGTTATTTTATGCATGTGTTTTTCTAATGGCTTTGATAGCGACGTTAGTAAGGAAATAGGTCTATAATTACCCAAGACGCTTATATCGGTTGAGCCATTTTTAAGTAGAAGATACACTTTAGCAACTTTAAAGGCACATGGAAAGTAGTTTTTGGACAGGCACTGGTTATATATGAACGTTAAGGACTCACTAATAATTGGCGCAGCACACCGAAGAATTCTATTACTGATACCATCTAGGCCTTCTGAATTTGTTGCTTTGAGATTCGAAAGATATTTATATACTTCTGCAACAGACATCAAGGGAATCTCAGGGGGAATATTTCTTGATCACTTCCCTTCACATAATGATGACAGTGAACTTAAATTACATACTGAGTCTGGTATTGAGGACTTTAGATTCTCTATTTCTGATTGAAAGAAGTAACTGAAACCCTCGCATGTTATAGAGTTTGGTATTGCTGACTCTGAAGCGTGTTTCTTGTTGGTTAGCAAGTTAATAGCCTTCCATATATTTGTGTTATTTGATTTATCTACAACCAAATTTCTGAAATGATCTTTCTTTATCCTACGAATTTCATATTTAACTTTATTTCTTAGTCTGTGGTAATTGATAAAATCTTTATTTTTGTGTGCTGTATCTCGTTCCCTCATGATTTCGAGAACTTCGCTAATGACCCACGGGGACTTATGTTGATTCTTGACTCGAACTTCTTTGACTGGCACATGTTTATCAAATACATTGTAGACTGTCTTTGTCCAGTAAGCTAGTGCATGATCCGGATCAGGAAGTTGGTAAACATGTTCAAGGGCTGCATTTTTTAAATCGTCTAAAAATAAAATTTGGTTGAGAGCTTTAAAGTTTCTAAATTTGATGCTTAAATGTTTATTTTTAGGAGTTTTGAACCCAATTTTCGACCATGTACAACATATTGGGTAATGATCACTAACTGCACTAACAGGAACAGAACATTCGGTAATATTAACTGGACAAGTAACATATATATGATCAATTATAGTTGAGGAGGTGTCTGTAATTCTTCTGGGACGAATTATTAGTTGTTTGAAATTGTAAGATAGAATGATATCTTCCCATGTCTGGTTGGATTTAGTAATATCTATGTTAAAGTCACCTAATATCATGACTTCTCTACCTGCTGTAAACACCCTATCCATCATTGTAGTGAAACAGTCATACCAACTATACCCAGCACAGGGATTCCGATATAAGTATCTAATGAGAAACGGTTGCTGGCTGACTGGCTTCACCTCTAACCAAACACATTCTATCTCTTCTATCTCGGGATCACTTCTACGGGAACAGTTGAGAGAATTGGAAATGTATACAGCAATACCTGTCTCTAATTTTTTATTTGCGTCTCTTTGAATTACTTTAAACCCCTTAAGAGAGATTTCAGAGTCGGTTATTTTGTCGTTGAGACAGTTTTCTGTGATTCCAAACACATGGAACTATTTGCACAGTATTACTGAAAGCTCAGGTAATTTATTGAGCAAATGATAGATGTTGAGATGGCCTATATGTAGACCATCTTTGTTGAGCCACTGATCGTGATTTGCGAACATTAATCAATGAAAAGATGATGTTGCTTGTGGTAGACAAATTTCAGAGGTTTTGAAACTTTATTTAGTGGTAGTTAAGACTATTAGAGGGGATAGGAAAATGTCTGTGATGGAGTGACATCATTAAATCTTGGTGCAGGACTGCAGGATTGTATTGCATTAGCTGTTGAAGTTGGTAATAATGATAGTGGTGGTGGTGATGGTTATGGTAGTGGTGATGGTTATGGTGGTGGTGATGGTGATGGTGGTGGTGATGGTGATGGTGATGGTGGTGATGATGATGGTGATAATGATGCTGGTGGTGGTGATGGTTATGGTGGTGGTGATGGTTATGGTGACTGGTGGTGGTGGTGATGGTGAGGGTGTTGATTGTAATGGTGATGGTGGTGATGGTGATGATGATAATGATGGTGGTGGTGGTGATGGTGATAATGATGGTTGTTGTGGTGATGGTGATGGTGATAATGATGGTTGTGGTGGTGAAGGGTGATATTGATGGTGATAATGATGGTTGTGGTGGTGATGGTGATGGTGATGGTGATGGTGATAATGATGGTTGTGGTGGTGACGGTGACGGTGATGGTGATAATGATGGTTGTAATTGTGGTGGTGATGGTGATGGTGGTGGTGATGGTGGTGGTGATGGTGATGGTGATGGTAATAGCGTTGGTGAAAATAATGGTGGTGGTGATGGTGATGGTGGTGGTGATGATGGTGGTGATGATGGTGGTGGTGATGGTGGTGATGATGGTGGTGGTGGTGATGGTAGTGGTGATGGTAATGGTGGTTGAAATGTTAGTAATGATGGTGATGGTGGTGGTGGTGATGGTGGTGGTGATGGTGGTGGTGATGGTGGTGGTGATGGTTGCCTAGATATGTTGTATTTTGGACAGTCTTGGAGTATGTGCTCTGCTGTCTGCGACACCAAGCCACATGTGTACATGGCTGTTTCACCAATATTGAATTTTGTATACATGCATACATGCGTAATCTATTGTGTTCTATTCTGGGGCGCAATATAATGACTTGTTCTGGTGTGTTCATAATGTGGTAGTCATCTTGAGCAGGTTTTCGTGGTTTTCTGACTGATTTGATCATTCTTTTCTTTTAGTGGTATGAGACGGGCACATCAGGCTGTTCTTCGTTTGCTCCTTCCTTAGCCAATCGATCAGCTCTTCCTTTCCGGGTACTCCAGAGTGGGATGGTATCCACTGTATGGTGACCTTATGCTGAATACTAAGTTCAGAAAGTAGTGTCCTTAGTACTGGTGATTTCTTAGACAGGAGCGCCTCGAGTACTGCTTTTGCATTTGTCAATAGCATCACAGGTTGTGTACCATGGCTGGCATTTAGTAATTTCTCTGTTACTATTTTGATTGCTCCAATTTCAGCATCATAGTTATGGCAGTACTTTCCTGTTGGTACTCTGACCGTGTCCCTAGTATTATTTGGGTATTCTATGTACACTCCCGCTCCTCCATATCGAACAGCATTTTGTGCTGACCCATCTGTGTAAACTCGGATCCAGAGGTCCTGTGGGTATTCTTCATCAAAGAAACTGAGAGTAGCTGTTCTGCGCTGTACACTGTTCCGTTCTTCCAAGGACCTAGACAACAGCCAATGTCTGCCTGTTGCAGGGGATTGTATCATCATGCACCAGTACCCACCAAGTGGTGCAAACCCAACCAATCTGTCCGACCACATCTACCTTATCATGTACCAATACCATACCAAGTGGTGCAGATTTAGCCATTGTGTCCGCATCTACATGCAAAGTGTGTAGATCTCGACAGGCTTCGCCACATCGGACAGCATAGTCGATTCTCCGTGGTTCCTGATGAAGATGAGTATTGTCTTCTCCAGAAGCCCCAAGTGGTGATAAAGAGAGGGCTTGGTCCGCATGAAACTCAGTGTTGGGACATCGGCGCTTCTGTATATCGGGTTAAAATGTCAGTAACTCAAGGGTTTAAATTATCTATAGCTCAAGAGTTAAAATATCAGTAAATCAAGGGTTAAAATTTCTATAGCTCAAGAGTTAAATGTTAGTAACTCAAGAGTTATAATGTCTTTAGCTAAGGAATTAACATGTCACTAGTTTAGGAATTACAATGGCAGTAGTTTAGGAATTACAATGTCAGTAATTTATGGGTTGAAATCTCAATGTTTCAAGGGTTAAAATGTCAATAGTTCAAGGGTTAAAATGCTAGTTGTTCAAAGTTTAAATGTCATTAACTCAATTGTATGAAATGTCAGTATCTCAAGGGTTAAAATGTCAATAATTCAAACAAAAAAATGTCAGCAGTACAAGGTTAAAAAGTCAGAAATTAAACGGAGTTGTGTGTGTGTGTGTGTGTGTGTGTGTGTGTGTGTGTGTGTGTGTGTGTGTGTGTGTGTGTGTGTCTGGTCATATAAAGAGAAGAGAGGCAAAAGAAAACTTCGTGACGACTGGAAAGATCCGCGATAGAGGGCAGAAATGGTCCAGACCAGGGGTGTCAAACTCAATCGCTCAGCGGGCCAAAACTCAAATCACAAGTAAGGTTGCGGGCCGGACAGGATAAACATTCAATAAGCCGAAAATTAAACCTTTTTTTAATATTCATATAAATTAAAACATAAAATAGTTTTAATAACAAAACATCATTGGTATACACATTTTCACTCTTATGTCAATTTGTCAGAGCACAATATTTGGCATCTTTTCTTGGCTACAATTTCGTTTATGTTGCGAGTAATGTTTTGTGTTATTGAGATTCTCGTGATGGACTGCAAGTGTTCATCAGTGAGACGACTCCTGTGTGATGTTTTGTTAATCTTCATCACAGAAAACAGCTGCTCACACAAATATGTGCTACCAAACATGCTCAAGGTTCGAGCCGCTTGTAGACGAAGCCGGGGCATCTCTTCAGGAATGAAACGAGTTAACTGTGCAGGCCCCACAGTGTCGTACTTTGCTTTAAGTGTCCCATTACACTGCAGCTCTATTAACTCCATCTGCAAATTTACAGGTGCAGTTTCCACATCTATGGGAAATGGATTACGAAACAGCTCGAAATTACTTTTCTATGCTTCAAAGTCACTAAAGCGCCGTGCGAACTCGGCGCAAAGTAAGCTAAGTTTTTCAGAAAAGTGTGCATTGGGAAACACCATAGAGGTGACTTGGTTTAACATTGCCTGGCAACAAGAGACAGGTTGCATTAGTGCATTTGTGTCTCCCATAAGCGCAGTCTCACTTGAAATGCATTCACTGCATCATGCATAGCAGTAATAATGTGATCCCGTCCCTGGAGCTGCAGGTTCAAGTCATTGAGATGAGTAGTTATATCAGACAGAACCGCCAACTCACATTTCCACTTTTTACCCCGAAAAACTGTGGAATCTTTTTCTTCAATGTCCATAAATTGACAGATTTTCTCGATCAGCTGGAAAAATCCACTGAGAACTTTTCCCCGACTTAGCCACCGCACCTCTATATGATAAGGCATGTCACTAAACGCCGACTCTATTTCCTGCAAAAAAGACTGAAATTGGCGGTGATTTAAACCTTTGGCTCTGATAAAGTTGACGGTTTGTGTTACAATGCTCATTACACAATGCTCATTGTACAATCACACGGAATGACACTATCCAGTGCCGTCCACCGGGTGCTGGAGCGCAAATTATTCCTCCCCACGACGCTTGACGGCAGAAGTGGAAGATGAAGATGATGATGATGATGATGATGATTAGAGAAAGTAGACGTAAACAGTCACAGTAATTTGGATACGTTATGAGATGAAATACATTAGAGAACTTTGTGACAACTGGCAAGATCCACAGGAAGAGAACAAGGGGAGGGCAGAGAAGTAAAAACCCAGATGGCTTGACCACGTGGTATGGTCGAGACAAGAACACTGAGCTGATCCATGGGTGATGGCGACACATGACCGCCTACGCTTATCGGCATGGCACATGATGATGATGATATCAGTAAAAGTGCGATGAAGCAATATTATGCAACAACGCTTTCAAGCAAGATAGACATGTAAATGGCAAAGTAAATTTGAAATCTTTGAAGGAAATGTTTCATAAATATTTAACTTAACAAGCCCAAGAAATGTAACACTGAACACAGACGCATTATATATGACATTTAACACATGAATGACATTTTTAAAGGGAATGTGAGCGTGGTAGAATATTGTATTGGATAAAAAAAAAAAAAAAAAACGAACAAATATACACATGCATGAACTGCAGCGCTCCGTCTAGAAAAATCGATGTTGGCAGCTTCCATGCCTCCCATTACGTCACATAGTCTGTAGCCTACTTCCTTCCTGCCTGTCCAACTATGAGCGACTGCACTTCATACGGGTTAATCCCGATTTAGATTTTAGTTGGCATCACAATATTTCTTCTTCTTCTTCTTCTTCTTCTTCTTCTTCTTCTTCTTCTTCTTCTTCTTCTTCTTCTTCTGCTTCTTCTTCTTCTTCTTCTGCTTCTTCTTCTGCTTCTTCTTCTTCTTCTTCTTCTTCTTCTTCTTCTTCTTCTTCTTCTTCCTCTTCTTCTTCTTCTTTCACCATCAGACTTAAATATGAATAAATGCAAAGAAAACAGCAGTTTGTCCTCAAATGGAGCGAGTATAAGTCAAAATACTGTTCTCTGTTCTGCATATGTTGACAGTCCTGCAACAAATGTTCAAATGTCGTTTTACCAGTTTCACAGTTACATTCATCAATACGTCATATCTTTAGTTGATTAAACATGTGGTATTTCAGCCTGTTGTAATCTGTCCACAGGGCCGTCGCTATGATACAAAGAGGCGGCGGCATCAGGCGGCACCGTACGTTTGCGGCAGAAGCAGCGAAATCAAAATACAGTGATAAAAACTCCGCCGCGGAGCAAACACTGCAGGAGGGTTCTGATCATCAGAAGTAATTCCCCCTTTCCCGAATGTTTCTGCCCATTTACCTACTTAACATTCTCTAGGGGCGTGATCATCCTGGTCATGACTCCGGGCGTCGTTCTCCTGCAGTGAGAGACGTTCGGTCGATTTCGTTGTCTTTGTTGTTTGTTTGTGCTTATCCCCCCGATTGTTTCGGCCCATTTACCTACTTAACATTCTCTAAGGGCGTGCTCATCCTGGTCATGACCCCGGGCGTCGTTCCCCTGCTGTGCGAGACGTTCGGTCGATTTTGTTGTCTTTGTTGTTTGTTTGTGCTTGTCCCTTAGGTGTGAACATGTCCACTCTCAAGCCTCCCCTCCCTCAGTGAGGAGAGCTTGTGCAGTCGGTGCTTGTGCCCTCACACTATCTTAGCACGTGTGGTTGTGGGGAGCCAGCTTCTTCCTCAGCCTCCATTCGTTTCCGTTGCCGTATTCCTTCTTTGTGGCCCTTTCACGGCGCCGTACTCTACTAGGAAGCCGGTTCTTTCTTTTGGTTTTTCGACCCAACACTCAATAGTTAAAATTCTTTAAGGGGCTGCATTTCGAAAAGAAAAAAACATTTAAGGGGCGGCATTTCGAAGACGTGCATCATACTGAGAAAATCTACCTCACGCCCTGGGTGATGGCAGTAACATGGGCTTTCATATGACTGGAATCACATAATTATACCCACGTTTGTATATTAAGTGCATGATCGGAAATATCGAGGCAGGCTCTGTATGCAGACAGTGGACTGAATAGCTGTGGAGGTCTGCTGTACGTAGAGTAACCTTCATCTTCGTTATGGGGCAAGCGGGAGTTGAAGGCAATGAGCGAGTTGATAAACTTGCTGGCTCTGCATCCCCTGCTGACGGCCAGCCCATGGATCCTATCAATGTTATTAACGCCCTTAGTGAGATGTCGAGAGCGTAGGACTTTGACGTAGTGATTCCACATCGTTGTCCAGAATGAGAGACTCGGGAGTAAGAACTGGCACGGCCAGACACGAGAACAACATCGAGGGGAGCCAAGGGTCTCGTCAGCCAACACAGAACTGGCAAAATTAGCCGCCGGACGCTGATGTATTTGTTTGGTTTGGTGGAAGGTGAGGAGAAGGTTCTGAGCACTTATGGACTTGTCCGGAGTGCAAGGACGATACACCAGCAGATAACATATTAAGCAACGTCGCCTAGATGCCCACCCCCCCCCCTTTTTTTCACAAAGGGAGGTAACCTAATAATTACAAACATTTCATTATTTCAAAGTATATAATTTGGTTATCAAAGTAGCTGCTGTAAAAATATATACATTAAGCCTCAAAAGTGAGGATCAAGTAAAGAGATAAGTGATTGCAGTTTACAGCAGGCTGGGAGCAATAATCAAATATTTGTTTGCATCATATTGAAATTGTAATAAGCAGTTTTACGTCGGCGCTATGTACTTGAAAGTGAAATATTCGTAATTGGTTTCATTAGTCTTCATATGTGAGATCGTTTTTTTCTAGGAGGGAGAACTGCAGAGCTGTTGTAGCGGCTCAAGTTCACCCTTAAACTTCCAAAATAAGTCCTATGTCTGCGGTCTGTCTCAGTGGCCTGTATTGTTATGTCTTTATTTACCAGCTTTCTTTGGTCATGTGATGAGAAGAGAGGCTTTGGAGAACATCGTGATAACTGGAAAGATCAAGGGAAAGAGACGAAGAGACAGACCAAGAGAAATGGTGCTGGATCGACTGAGACGGTGGCATGGAGGAATATCATCAGCAGAGCTGATCCAGAACATGAAAGACCGAGATCTATGGAGAGACATAAATGCCTACGCCAGCTGGCAGTGCACTTTATGATGATGATTTAACAGAAAGCTTTGGCCATAATGATTCTCCAATGTGTGTCATCATCGTCATTATCATGTGCCATGTCAACTGGTTAGACCTTCTCTCTTTGTCTCCCCCTGCCTCTTGTCTCCTCCACCTTTCCCGTTGTGACGACATTCTCCAGCTTTCCCCTTCTCACGACACACCCAAAAATGTGGACTGTCTTCATCTGATGCGATTAACTAGGTCTCTTTGGGAGTTCACTTCACAATGACCGGCACTCACACTATTGAACAAAAACCAGCGCAAGGCGGTCATCTTCCATATCACCTGCAGCTGTGTTTCTAACCCGATAGTCGGGATATTTAATTGTGTTCTAACACCTTCGCCCCACCGCCGGTTTTATATTAAAAAGTTAAAATAGTTCAAATGTGACCTGATGAATGTGTGGTGATTGATATATTGTGACATCCCCCTGGGCACTGGGTCGGGATCTTTTGACATTGAAGTCCCTAACACCTCTAGAAGAAAGACGACCCACCCAGACATACCTCTAGTCTAGCCCCATGTCCTGTGCTGAACCATGACCCCCCCCCCCCCCCATGCATACATCCAGCCTACCCCTATGTCATGTGCTGAACCATGACCCACCCATGCATACACCCAGCCTAGCCCCATGTACTGCGCTGAACCCATGACCCACCCATGCATACACCCAGTCTAGGCCCATGTCCTGTTCTGAACCATGACCCACCCATGCATATACCCAATCTAGCCCCATGTCCTGAGCTGAACCATGACCAACCCATGCATATACCCAGTCTAGCCCCATGTCCTGTGCTGAACCCATGACCCACCCATGCATATACCCAGTCTATCCCCATGTCCTGTGCTGAACCCATGACCCACCCATGCATACACACAGTCTAGCCCTATGTCCTGTGCTGAACCAATGACCTACCCATGCATATACCCAGTCTAGCCCCATGTCCTGCTCTGAACCCATGACCTACCCATGCATATACCCAGTCTAGCCCCATGTCCTGTGCTGAACCCATGACCTACCCATGCATATACCCAGTCTAGCCCCATGTCCTGTCCTGAACCCATGACCTACTCATGCATATATCCAGTCTAGCCCCATGTCCTGTCCTGAACCCATGACCTACCCATGCATATGCCCAGTCTAGCCCCATGTCCTGTCCTGAACCCATGACCTACCCATGCATATACCCAGTCTAGCCCCATGTCCTGTCCTGAACCCATGACCCACTCATGCATATACCCAGTCTAGCCCCATGTCATGTGCTGAACCCTTGACCTACCCATGCATATACCCAGTCTAGCCCCATATCCTGTGCTGAACCCATGACCCACCCATGCATATACCCAGTCTAGCCCTATGTCCTGTGCTGAACCCATGACCCACCCATGCATATACCCAGTCTAGCCTCATGTCCTGTGCTGAACCATGACCCACCCATGCATATACCCAGTCTAGCCCCATTTCCTGTGCTGAACCCATGACCCACCCATGCATATACCCAGTCTAGCCCCATGTCCTGTGCTGAACCCATGACCCATCCAGGTATAACATGTCTAGCCCCATGTCCTGTGCTGAACCATGACCCATTTAGGTATACTCCTAGTCTAATCCTATGTCCTGTGTTGAATCTTGACCCACCCAGGCATACTCCCAGTTTAGCCCCATGTCCTGTGTTGAATCTTGACCCACCCAGGCATACTCCCAGTTTAGCCCCATGTCCTGTGTTGAATCTTGACCCACCCAGGCATACTCCCAGTTTTGCCCCATGTCCTGTGTTGAATCTTGACCCACCCAGGCATACTCCCAGTTTAACCCCATGTCCTGTGCTGAACCATGACCATGACGTCTTAATATGCATCTCTGCTGATGTCTGGTTCAAGTACCAGTCCTGTATTGGGTTGAGAGACCAAGTCTCTACACCGACTTCACTCTGGTATTGGGTTGAGAGACAAAGTCTCTACACCGACTTCACTCTGGTACTGAGATGAGAGACCAAGGCTCTACACCGACTTCTCTCTGGTATTGGGTTGAGAGACCAAGTCTCGACACCGACTTCACTCTGGTACTGAGTTGAGAGACCAAGGCTCTACACCGACTTCTCTCTGGTGCTGGGTTGAGAGACCAAGGCTCTACACCGACTTCTTTCTGGTACTGGGTTGAGAGACCAATGCTCAACACCGACTTCACTCTGGTACCGGGTTGAGAGACTAAGGCTCTACACCGACTTCATTCTGGAACCTGGTTGAGAGACTAACGCTCTACACCAACTTCACTCTGGTACCAGGTTGAGAGACTAAGGCTCTACACCGACTTCACTCTGGTAGACTCAGCCCATTTCAGGGCCTAGGTGACCTAAGTGCAAACCCATACCTCTTAAGAGATAAAACTCATGATCCTCCAGAGGATTCACAAACCACCACGACAACAACACCAACACCAACAACAACAGTACATTGTGAACTATATTGAATGAATCAGCAAATAACGAGAAGTAGAATGGATCAGCTTTACCGGACCACTATCTCAAGTGCTGGATATCATATCACACATATGAGTGCTTTCACTTGTTTGTTTACTCAAAACAAAACACACAAAATAACACACACACATACACACACACAATCGACTTCATTGCACACCCATATTTTTATAAAGTGCGCAGTCTCCTCCAATAGATCACACCACGGCATCTCAGTACAGCGCAAGAAATTCCGAAGCCTTAATACTCTTTCGTGTTGGTTTTTAACTATAAGTATAATTTTGAAAGTGTACCATGGCGGCGGTGATATGGCATGCTCTTGTCGATTTCCAATTTGCTTTACATGAATAATAATGTGAAAGAAGCGTGTTAAAATTTCATTGGACGGAGATGACAGCAGACAGATCTATATACCAAGATCTCAATATTAACGAAGATTGGTTGCTGAGACAAACAAACATGAGGAAAATGTTGTATGTTGGACATGAAAATAGGCATGAATATCTAGAAAGGAATATGGAGTAGCATGTACGAAAAGAGGTGTGGTGGAAGACCACCAGGTAGACGGATTCAAGATGTCATAGATCAGTGGTTCTCAACTATTTTGGGCCCGTGCCTCCCCCCCCCCCCCTTTCACCATATTTTCAGAATGTCACCCTCCCCCTTTCAAAGCTGTGCTTCTTCTCCGAACGTGGTAGAAGTGATGCACGAGCCCATCTGCTGTTAAAAGCTAACTCCATTATTGATTCAGCAAACACAGTCAGTCCACAGGATCCATCAGCTATTAGTAGTAGTACTAGTGTTTTGACTTCTGTGAGCACTGCCACACAGTACGAGTCCAGCCTATGGAGCTATTTTGACACAATTGTCGCGGAAAATCTCACCACAGATCGTTCTGCAAGTGCCGAAGGCAACAGCATTAACACTGAGGTGACACAGTACCTGTCAGAGCCACTTCAAACTCGACAGTAAGATCCAGTTTCATGGTGTGTGACATGTTGGGAGTTGGAAGCAGTACCCTCTCTGACTTACCCCACAATGAAGTAAAGCTATGAGGATGGGACTGATTTCATTTGGAGGGGATGGGTTCTTGGAAGCCAAAGTGAACCATAATAGCTCTGGAAATCTAGGAGTTTTCCCAGGAAAATTAATTTCTTCCCTCCAAAATCTTCCTTCCCGAAAAAGAGAAACTTAATTAGCTCGAGAGTCCCCCACCTATGATCATTTTCCCTTTTAGATGAAATGGTCACAGGAATTAATAAAATGTAAAGTTCCCTTTTCTGAGTAACCTGGAACCTGGGAGATTACAATAGGACAGACTTTAGCTGTCTATTAGAGTTTACCCAGTCACCTGTAGTTCCAGGTACTACCTTTATGTGAAGTAGTTTCACTAACTAAACACATAGATAATAATGAAAAGTTTTGTCACACCACAATGGACTGACAGAAAAATGCAGGAAGAGTTAATTTTGGTTTATTAATCAAAATAAAAAACCTGTGGAAGTAACCAGTGATGCATTATGACATATATGAAATACATCAAGACATTGAGATAATGTTCATATTCAACATTAGAAATAAGAACTCTCATGTTCAGAGATGACTTCAGTCATTTGGCCACTAAGCCCTCCCATCAGTTAGCCTGCTCTTGTTTCTGTAATAAATACCCCAGATGGTACTGGAACATTTCTCAAGGATTTGTAAAACAAATAGTCTAAACAGTCTCTACACATTGTATGAAACAGAGGAGTCCATGACTACTCTCTGTTCCTGAAAGTTATTGATTGTTCTCACAAGTATAAAGTTTCACTGAGTAAAATCAAAGTATAGCAGTGATGAAATGGTGCCAAACTTCTGCCATATTTGTAAATAATTTGCATTGAGGTATAAACTTGATCCTAATGATCTTAGAACTGTTTCTACACTGTAAATATATCAATCACCAGATCAATCATGAAACACAGATCCGGTTTGGGCACAGTTCAGTGAGGACTCCTTGAATATTCTGGGTCCTGGCCACATATTCCTGTTGCACCTTTATATTACAGATCTGCTCTAGGTTGACAGCCATTGTACATTATTGGGCAATGTTCTGCACCTCTGGATCATGACAATCTGCGAACACCGCCATCCTCACCTGAGGTGGATAAACATGGTGAACACATTTATATCTAGCCACAGGATGATGATTCTCCAGTGGACAAGAATAAAAAGGGTTTACAGACATGAGGTACAGAAGGTAGCAGATTCAGGAAGTACCTACAAGTTAAGAGCTACATTGTGTCTCCTTGTACTGGCATTAGACATCAGCAATTATATTGGGCAAGCTTTCTTTTTACTGTACTTGTACATAGGGCCGGTTGGCTGTTGTTCTCACAGAGGACATAGACACAGTGACTGACAAGGCCAGAAAAGAATGATGGAGAGTAAATGATGAGATGTACCCAGCATATCTGATCCCTACATAGTAATGGAACAAAATAGGATGATTGTTCTCATTAACTCATGTTACCAATCAGTGCTGCCACCATTGTTTTAGTCTGCCTGGATACTTTCCTGTTTATACCCTCTCACCTCTTCTGTCATTTCTTTTACTTACTTCTTCTGACACTGGGGTGATATTTCCCCTTGACAGTTTAGAAGTGCTTATGCGTGAAAGCATATTATGTCCTTTACTTACTCGGTCAAACAGGGTGATGGTTTAATAAACTACATTCCACATGTTGCATCAAAGTAATAATGTAAAGAAACATACATTAAATATTTCACTCTAAAGTTAATATAAGTAACATATAATGGGTATGAATGTGGAGGTCTATGTGAAATGTTCCTTATGAGGATTTACACTGCCTCTCATTCAATAACACATATATATACAGAGTGAAAGAAAGATGAGACACCACATTGTACTCATTCTCTCAAACTAACACCATTCTTCTTTTATTCGTTCACTTGAGTGCCGGTGTTGGTCTGTTAGCTGGACTGTTGTTCGTCAGAGTGCTAAATGCTTGTTCGAATAAATCACAACAGTATAAATGCTGGACCAGTCCTGGATGCTAAACAGTTACACACACATTCTGTCTTCACGCCACGAACATATAAGATAAGAGGTAGAGTCTTTCATTCCTACTTCTCACATTCGCGTGTGTTGGCGATTCGCTGTGGATTGCAACCAAGGCGACACACAGCACACAGATCATAGTTTATCTTGTACTAAACCTGCTCTGAACACAGTCAGCAAGCCAGTGGGATATAGACTCAAGAATAGGAAACAGTCTGGGCATAATTGAGCCTCTTTTCACAGCTTCAGACATAGTGATTGTACAGCACTCTTCTGGAAACGAATGAGAGATGGAGTCAGATATCTACATCAGTGCTGGCAGAGAGTAGCCATTTTGGGACTGGTTGAAAGTTGGGTTCTATCTTCTAATAGAAGAATAAATATATATATATATATATATATATTAGTGCCGGAACTTACACACACACACTCTCATACTTAAAGCTTTACCTGACTCAGAAATAAACAAACTCAGGCATAATTTCGTCTGAAGCTTTCCTTCTGAATCAGGATGAGGGACATACAGAGACCTAAACCACATCTAGATGCTTTGCCGGTCGCTCTGCAAGTGCCGAAATTTAGCGTCGCTGGACCTAGAATATTTCGCGGGCGACGCGATTATTCTAGGTTAATCAATGGACAGAACGGGCTTAAACCACATGATCTGTCCATCATTGGGTGTCACAGCTATTAATACTGTTGACGCCACATTCCTAGCATCCCAATTCTCTCTAGTGCAAACCCTTAGTGAGAAGTGTGTTTTGAAATTGTGATGTGCAGCAGTGAACAAGACGGAGTGCGCAATCATGCGACATGGTGGCATGCCAATAAGCAAAGATTTCCAAGTATGGCTAGACTGGCGCAGGCATTTCTTGCACCACCACCTACAAGTGTGCCATCGGAAAGGCTGTTCAGTACTGCAGGAGACATTATCACTGACCACCGTAGTAGCCTTTTACCACAAAATGCGGAGACGTTGATTTTCCTGAAATACAACTCGTCCCTTCTTGACTCTGAGAGTTCAACTTCACAGCCATAATGAAGACTGACTGACTGAAATAGTGAAATTACTGAATGAATGTATTTCAATAAATTCAATTTGTTCAATGTACTGTTGTTGTGAGTTGTAACTGAGCTGCCAATTTGCCAACTGAAAACAATGTGAAAACTAAAAACTGAAACTGAAAACTAAAAATTAAAATTACTAAATTAGCATTATGTGCTTATGTATTATGTTTCATCTTGAACTTATGGAACTTAATATTACTTAATTACTTATTCTAATGAAAAAGTTAATTATTTTACATTTAAATGATTTAATATGAGTATATGTCATCATTGTCATGTCTATAGTAATGAACTGCAGTAATGAACAGTCGAGTGACTCCACTCACCTAAGTCAAGTGATGTAGTACGTTATTTTATTTTTATTTTTTTATTTGTAAATCCGGCTCCGGCCGGATCTCACTTCATAAATCCGGCCAAATCCGGCTCAGGCCGGATTTCAAACATTTCAATACGGTACAGCCCTACTTAGAAGTGTCCTTTAGTGAATACAGTGCCGCAAATTCATCTGTCTTTTTTTAAATGGACATCAACACCTCTGATAAAAGTTGCCAGTTGGGCAGTATCTGCCATATCTGTGCTTTCATCCAATGCTAAAGCATAAAATATAAACTCGGATGCTTGACTTTTTTTCAAATGATCTTCAATATGTTTTCCAATGTTGTCCATACGCTTAGTAATAATCTGATGAGGCAGACTTATTTTTGAGAAATGGTTCTTCTTTTCTGGACACAGAATTTCAACGACGCTCTCCAAACATTCCTTAACCGTTTCACCATCTGAATATGGCTTCGATTATTTTTTTTTTGCTAGTACCATGACTACTGCATAACTAGCTTTTACATAGCATGTTGACTCTGAACCCGCTCTAGTAAATATCTTTTGTTGTGCAGAATTGTTTTTTTGAAAGCCATTTACTTGGTCTTGTCGAAATTGCCCTTTGAATTTATTAAACTTATTTGCATGTTTAGTCTCGGTAATGCCGTTTGATGTCATACTCTTTCAAAACAGAAACAGATTCGTTGCATATCAAGCATATGGGCTTTGTTGTAATTTCCACGAAAAAATAGTTTATAGTCCACCTGTCTTGAAAACATCTTATTTCTTCTGTGATTCTTCTCTTCTTTGGTCCAACGTCTTTACTAGTTGACGCCATGGTAGGTCTTCGTTTTTAACTTTAAAATAAATAAATAAATAAAACACCACGTGTAATACTAAATTATAATGATAAATTAATTTAAATTACGCAAATAAAACGTTTCAGTGTTTACTTACCTGTAGAATCGATATGGTAGACAGGATACTTTGTTAAAGTAGTTTGAACTCTTATTATTAATATGATAAATATGTATTTTAACGTCGATCGCAAAATCTCCCCAGACGCAGTGACGATAATAGAAGGAAACTACAGAATAACACGGAACTTTGTCAAGCTGGACTGAAAGTAGTTACGAGTATGAGCATGATAGCATTGAGAGCTTCCCGAAGACGCCGAAGACCATAGAACACACACACACACACACGCACACACACATATATATATATATATATATATATATATATATATATATATATATATATATATATATATATATATATATATATATATATATATTGTTTTTTGCATATCCTTTACAGGACATCGCTGTCAACACCAGCATCTTTCAGCTGTATGTTGATTTATTGGCAAGATTACGCTCAGTAGTTTGCCATTGCTTTCTGAGCGGCCGGCTCACATACCCCGTAAGTTACCGATGCGATCCGAACCACTGCTGATACTCACCGTCATCACGTTACCTACGAGAGTATACGAGATTACGGAGAAAAGTCATAACCTCTAAGCCACGAAGCCGGCATATATATATATATATATACTAGCTGACCCGGCCCGGCTTCGCCCAGGCCCTGGAGTGGATCTATCTATCTATCAGTCTGTCTGTCTGCTTGTTTGTCTGTCTGTCTGTCTGTCTGGCTGACCCGGCCCGGCTTCACCCAGTCCCTGGTGGGGAGCATCTCATTTAATTAATATAAGTAGTCATATAAGCTCTCCCGTTCCCGACTATCTGTCTGTCTGACCCGGCTTCACCCAGTCCCTGGTGGGGAGCATCTCATTTTATTCATATACGTAGTCATATAAGCTCTCCCGTTCCCGACTATCTGTTTGTCTGTCTATCTGTCTGTCTGTCTGTCCCGGCTTCACCCAGTCCCTGGTAGGGATCATGTCATTTAATTCATTCATATAAGTAGTCAAATAAGCTTCCGTTCCCGACTATCTGTCTATCTATCTGACCCGGCGTGGTTTCGCCCAGCTCCTGGCGCACAGTAACTTAAAAGAATGTCCTTCCACACACCATTCATTATTTTTAATGAAAACTGTTTTTAATCACCGACATGACAGTTGATAAGTTTTGTAAGCAGAAAAAGATGGGTTAAAATGTTATGCATAATGCATTATTTTTATGCAAACTTTAAAAATACCTTAAAGATTATATCATTATTCCCGGCTTCTCCCAGTCCCTGGTAGGGAGCATGTCATTTAATTCATTCATATAAGTAGTCAAATAAGCTTCCGTTCCCGACTATCTGTCTATCTATCTGACCCGGCGTGGTTTCGCCCTGCTCCTGGCGCACAGTAACTTAAAAGAATGTCCTTCCACACACCATTCATTATTTTTAATGAAAACTGAACCGACATGACAGTTGATAAGTTTTGTAAGCAGAAAAAGATGGGTTAAAATGATATGCATAATGCATTATTTTTATGCAAACTTTAACAATACCTTAAAGATTATATCATTATTTAATATAACTCATATGCCTAAAAATAACTATAGACATAGAGTTTAACAATAGTGCAGGTAAGTCCAACAATATGACTATAAAGTATATAGAAATGTTATTAAAAGTTATGCCCCTTGAAATAACTTTTCTAGAGTGAAGTCCCCCTGCTATATAAACATTATATAATGAAAATGGAAAAGTAAATGTTATTAAATAAGTCGAAGATTTTACATTAAGAAATTATTATAGTCGGATGCCAATGAACGAAAGGAAGACGTGTAGAAAATTTCATCTCCATCGGATGTACCGTTATCGAACGCATCCAATACAAAAATCCCCACACACACACAAACAAACATACACTCTGTTTTATATATATATATATATATATATATATATATATATATATATATATATATATATATATATATATATATATATATATATTTTTTTTTTTTTTTCCCCGCGTTTCCATCCTGTTTCAGGATATTGCGGTCAACACCAGCATCTTTCAGCTGTATGTTGATTCCTAGGTTAGATTACGCTCATCAGCACGCCACGACTTTCTGAGCGACCGGCTCCATACTCTCATAAGTCACTTTTGCGATATATATATATATATATATATATATATATATATATATATATATATATATATATATATATATATATATATATATATATATACATACATACCTAAATATATCAGAAGTTGAAGTCTCATATTAAATGTTATCAACACTTAGCGTCGGACAAAAAACTAAGTAACCTTGAGTGTCAAATAGCGGGATATTTGAAATTGCTAACATCTATGAATTTTCCCGAAAATGCGGGATATTTAAAATAGCTCAAAACCAATGAATTTTTCCAAAAAATGCGAGATATTTTCAATGTCTCTTAGCTGTAATTTAAAAATAAATGATATGAACGACTCATGGTGTAATGTTCTTTTGGTGATATGTACAATAAAGTTAACATTTATTTTCATTTGACCTAGCTCCGCGGGCCGCAACATGACTTTCGGCGGGCCGCATGCGGCCCGCGGACATCGTGTTTGCCACCCCTGGTTTAGGGAGTGCACTAGCATGAGTATACAACAGTCGAGAGAACTATAGAATTTGTGGTGGTGGTGGTGGAGGTGTTGTTGGTGGTGGTGATGATGGTGATAATGATGGTGGTTGTGGTGATGGTTGTGGTGGTGGTGATGGTGATGGTTATGTTTGTGGTGGTGGTGGTGGTGATGGTGATGGTGGTAATGGTAATGGTGGTGGTGATGGTTATGGTGGTGGTGATGGTGATGGTGGTGGTGATGATGGTGGTGATGGTAATGGTGGTGGTTATGGTGATCGTGGTGGTGGTGGTGTTGTTGGTGGTGGTGGTGATGATGGTGATAATGATGGTAGTGGTGGTGATGGTTATGGTGGTGGTGATGGTGATGGTTATGGTGGTGGTGATGGTGGTGAAAGTAATGGTTATGGTGGTGATGGTGGTGGTGATGATGATGGTGATAATGATCGTGGTGGTGATGATGGTGGTGGTGATGGTGTCTGAGGAATATTATCAGGGTAAGCCCAAAGGGGATGGGTTCCTATCCTCTATCAAGATCACCTTCTGGAAGCTAAATTTTATTGGCTCGTGCCCCCACGTGAAGATACTAAGGATGTGTCGTATCAACACGAATTAATGAAGAAAATTATATAGATATAAGTTTAAGCTTCTTGGAAAGGTGTGGAGACCACGGACTGTTGCCACTATCCCAAAATTGGATGCCCTTTTCTATCACTGGGGAAAAGGTGCTAGTGTGCAGGTGTCCGCCCTCATATGGTCTAAATTAATATGGTCACCTATGATTTATAATACACAAGTATTTGATAGACCAGACCAACAATATCATGACAAACCATTCACAGTATAAACAGGATATACAGTGACATCACATAATTTTTGTGTTTACAAACAATGGGTAAGAATCAATCAATAAATGGTCTGGTAACATAAAGTGTAATAAATCAAAAAAAATATGACAACCAAATATATTCTTCACATTGATTACATCTCTGGAGAAAACATTGTCAGGTTCACATGGAATATCAGCTGAGGTAAATGCATAATTGTGGAAACACAAATAGTGAAATCATCCCACATACATTAAAATATCATAATGTATAACAAAGTACTACCAAAAGTAATAAAAAGGATATTTATATATTTGATGCAGTTGATATCTGCCGGTAGGTACTTCGGTGGGTTTAAGATTCACATGGATGCAGGTCTCTTCCGGGGAACCAGTTTTCTCTCAAGGGGTCATCATCAAAGTGAGTGAGGAATCGTAAGGTCTTCAATTTGGATCTAACATCAGGAATTCTCACTGGGTTCATGGGTTACATGGGTGAGATCTTGGTAGGATGGGGGTGGTGGATGATGCAAGGAAATGGGCTGTCCTATTTGGGCTGGCAAAAGATGGACATGACATACAAGTTTACCGCCCTCAGCAACCAAGACCGCATCTTCACAACCGTAGGCTTTCAGTTAAGCGCCCCATCTGATGGTCCAAACAAAATACAACTTCATAAGCATTAGCCTACAATTTACATATCAGTAAATCATAAAACCTGTCACAAAACAATAAAACAAAATAACAAAATAAAGACCCCCCCCCCCAAAAAAAAAGAATAAGACAATAAGAGAGGGAAGCATGTGTCTACTCAATAGTGAGAGCTCCCTCTTATCTGTATAGATGGTCTTCAATCCATCATATCATGCTGTATGGTCCTGATGGGATCAACTCTGGGTGCAACCAGGACAAATAAAAATATAATAGTCATAACTTTAAGACCAGGGAGTCTGATTGTGATCAGGTCATCTGGTTGTATTAAATTAAGTTGATTCAAAGTCATCCAGGATGTAACAGACATGTTGTGCAGAAGTTATGTTGTGGTAGAGGCATGATGTGATTAAGATCAAGGTATATTGTGATGAAAGTGGGTTGAACTAAATGCATACTATGGTAGATGCATGGGAAAGGTGCATGTAGTGACACTTCCTAGTAAGCCAGAGATAGGTTGAAACTGTTGCTTGATAAGACAGGGTGTGTTGAGATGGATGTAAGTTGAGTTAATGGTCAACCTTATAAAATCATCATCATCACTGTCATCATTAGGTGCCTGTAAATAAGCTCATACTATTTTCTCTGGGTTCAGCTTAGATCTCCAATGTGCCTATCACCATCATCCTCATCCTCAAGTGTTGAGAGTTAATTGTCCACCATATAATCTCATCAACATCATCATCATCATGTATTGATATAACTGCCTTTATACGCGTTATGTATTTAGCATACGCACTGGTTTAAACAAAACAAGTATGGTCATTCCCCGCGGTCTCTTCTAAACAAAGGGCTGGGGGATGACATTGTTAAACCACCCAAGATTTTAGGTTATCTCATGCCCATAGACAGAAATGGGCTGTTTTCCAATCATATTTCAGAACATAAATGGCATGCCCTTGACCGTAAGAACAACCTAATCATCATATGACTACGTAAGGTTGTCGGTGTGTGCAACGTCCGGCTAACATTTGGGTATATGGTTCAACTCTTATTAATGAGCATTTATTCTAAGAACAAACATGACAATTTCACAAAACATATTCAGGGGAAAAATGTGAATAAAAGAATAACAAGATATATATATATGTGAGTCAGTGTAAATGGTTTTAAAGAGATAGACTCTTAATCTACATTTCCTCTGTGAAAGCATCAATGTTCAGCAAGTACATTTGAAAAGCACATTATTCATATATTGAGAAAAGTAAATATATACATTGTAAAAGAATAGAAGGGAATCTTCTTCCTTGGCATATTGTCACAAAATATACAGAAATCTTCTTTTAGTCGCATATGTAACCGACTATAAAGAGATATAGTGATATACTTTAGTAGCACGTGTTAACAAAATAGAAATATTCTTTTGCCACACATGGCAACATAATGAAACACCAATACTCTTTAGCCACATATGTGAAAGAGTATAAAGAAATATTACTTTAGCCGCATATCGTGAAAGAATTAAGAAATATTCTTTACTAGTAGATTGCCACAAAATGTAAGGAAATATTCTTTAGTAGTCAATGACAACAGAGTGTCTAGCTGAAGTTTCTACTAACAAGTGCAGTAAACAGAAACATGGCGCTTGTTTTCAATCCCACAAGAACACAAAGTTAGACTATGATCATTTGTAAACATTTTAAACAGTACATCAGTATTATAATAAATATAACCATTGTATTACCTTACTTTAAGAATTGGTTGGTCACACAATGAAGCTTTGCCTGCTTGAAGGACCCAGAACACCTGCTAGGCTTGCACTCAACATGTGAACTAACAATCTAAAGTGAGAGTCATCATTTCCTGTCCCCCCCCCCCCACCATTGCGACTACAGCTCTACCGCTCGCTGTTTCCGGCTGTAGGCCCCTGCCTGCATCATGTTTATTCTGTCTGTATCGGCTGCTAGGCGATGTGGGTGTATGGAGTTCCGTTTTGGTCAGAACTATGAAGTCGAAGGCTGTGAGTTGGCTGGGAATATCTCACAAGGCTCCCATCCAAAGACAGTTCTTATCGAGGAGAACTGATAGAACAGACACTCACGGGTTTCCGACTCCTCTTCTGATGCTTCCGGTCTCCCATGTTTGGTACTGTCTCCTCTAATGATTCATCCGGAACAGGATGTCGACTCAAGAAGTCTGCTCCCACATTAAGTTTCCCAGGTACATACTCAGTTTGGAAAGAATATGGCTGTAAGAGCAATGACCATCTCATGAGCCTTGCATTCAAATTCCTTGAGGCTGCCAAGAACATTAACGGTTGATGATCACATTGTACTACAAAATGTTTTCCGTACAAATACGCCTGAAATTTCTCCACTGCCCATACCAGAGCGAGACACTCCCTTTCGATAACCGCATAGTTCTTCTGAGCTGCATTCAGCTTCCTACTTGCATAGGCCACTGGAAAGAGTTCTGATTGGTCATCTTTCTTCTGAAGCAGGGTCGCACCAACTCCGATGTTGCTCGCATCTGTTCGAAGCGTGAAGGTACGGTTGAGATCTGGCAACTGAAGAACTGGTTTATCAGTCAATGCTTTCTTGAGAGCTGTATAAGCCGCTTCACATTCAGCTGACCATTTGACTATCTCTGGGTTTCCTTTCCTAGTAAGATCAGTTAAAGGAGCCGTCAGAGAGTTAACGTCCTTGATGTATCTTTGGTAGAATCCACACAAGGATACGAATGATCTAACATCCTTCTTGGTTCTTGGGCGTGGTGCCTTCTGCAGTTTCTCAACATTGCCTTCACGTGGAGTCATGAATCCATGAGAAATCTTATGACCAAGAAAATCCAACTGTTTGAATCCTATCTGACACTTCTTTGGCCTTGCTGTCAATCCAGTTTCTTTTAATAGTTTGAATAGAAGATGCAGAGCTTCTACGTGTTGATCAAACGTCTCAGTTGCTATTAAAATGTCATCCATGAAATTGCTAATTGCAGGATGATGTAATGGTTCAAGTAACTTCCTCATCATTCGTGTAAAAACACTAGGCGCGTTACTTAATCCAAAAGGAAGAACATTAAACTCATAGTGCCCATCAGGGACGCTGAAAGCTAACCATGGTCTAACTTCCTGTTTCACTGGAATCTGATAATAGCCCTTACTGAGATCTACTTTAGTGAAGTATTGGGCTGAGCTGAGACGGGTGAAGAGTTGGTTCTGATCCGGTATTGGTTCAGCTTGAAACTCAGTCATAGCATTGAGCTGTCGATAGTCGATGCACAATCTATGTTCTCCACTTGGTTTTCTCAGTAACACCACACTTGCACTGTAAGGGGACTCAGATGGTGAAATGATTCCAGCCGAGAGCATTTGCTGTATTTCTTCCTTCAAAATGGGTTGTTTGGCATAAGGAACGGGATAAGTTTTGGCACGCACAGGAGTAGGGTCTATTAACTTCATGTCAAACTCTACTAAATTTGTAAGCCCTGGCTTGTCCGTAAGTACATCTGCATGTGTAGCCAAAAGATCCTGGATCTGCTTCTGCTGATCTGGTTTTAATGTAGGACTTATATCCACATCTTGAAAATTTTTCTTTTGCTTGCAGAGGGTATTCTACTCCCATAGTGTTCCCATGTTCCACTTCTGTAGCCACTGCCAATGCCATCAGATGCGATGTGTCGGTGGTAGAGGGCCTTTCATTATATTTCCTTAAGAGGTTTATATGATAAACTTTCAACTTCCCTCTGATAGAAATTTTGTAATTAGTACGAGAAATCTTCTCAGTCACTACATATGGTCCTTTCCATCCGATTTGCAGCTTGTTCTGACTTGTAGGAAGTAGTAATAGCACTTTCTCTCCCACCTCCAATTCTCTATCCTTTGCCTTTCTGTTGAAGTAGCCTGCCATTTTACGCTTAGCTTGTTGTAGGTTGACAGACGCTAATCGCCATCCATGTTGTAGGCGGTTTTTCAAATCAGCAACATAAGAAGAGGCAGTCACCACTGTCTCGTCTACTTGATCCTCAGTCCATGTTCTAAGTAAAGCTTCAAGGGGTCCCTTAATTGGACGTCCAAACAACAAAGTTGCTGGAGCAATCCCAGTTGAGTGATGAGGTACTTCCCTATATGCAAATAAAGCTGCAGGTATGTACAAATCCCAATCCTCTGGTTTCTCCTGGGCAAGTTTCCTCAGGATAGTAAGAAGGGTGCCGTTCCAGCGTTCCACAGTTCCATTCCCGGCCGCGTGATATGGACTTATGCAGATCTGTCTGGATTGAAAAGGCCTAAAAACTTCTTCCATCAGCTTACTTTTGAACTGTGATCCATTATCAGTTAGGATCCTAATAGGAAATCCTAATCTGGTAAATATTCCAAGCAAGGCTTCCGCTACATGCTTCGAATCGCTTGAAGAAATTGGCACAGCTTCCGCCCACATGGAGCATGTGTCAAGAAGCGTAAGAATAAATCGATTCTTTCTCTTCGTCAGGTTGAGAGGTCCGACTATATCGATCGCCACTTTTTCGAATGGGGTACCGGATACAGGCATTTCTCCGAGTGTAACTGGGGCTGTCCAGTGTTTAGGAGCAACCTTCTGGCATTGCGGGCATGATTTTACAAAACGTGCTATGTCGGTTTGCATTCCAGGCCAGTAATAATGAGCTGAGATACGTTGTATGGACGCGTTAATTCCCATGTGCCCAGAAAAAGGTTGACTGTGTCCCATATCCAAAATTTGAGCTCTGTAAGCAGAAGGAACAACTAACTGGGCATGTTCCTGTCCTCCTGTTCCTGCCCTACGGTGAAGCAATCCATTCTTCATATACATCTCACCTTTAAGTGGGGGTGAGTGAGCTCTAGGCAGTTTGTTGAAACAAGGCGCCAAAGTGCTATCCGCTGCCTGGGCCTTCTTCAAATTCTCTGGGTGAGGATTATTTGGTATCGACTCTTCTGGAGCTGTTCTAGCTTGAAGTCTCGTTGTCATGGCTGAGACAATTCTAGGCTTTACTGGATCTCCTAAAAATAGATATCGACAACCAAGAATGACGGGGTATATGGGTTCTGAAAAGACTGCCGCCTTGATTTCCCCCTTCACATATCGTGAGTTGATGCTCACTTTTGCTACTGGAAATGACATTGGAGCTATGTTTTTCAAGGGTCCCTGTAGTTCGACTGTTTCCTCTGTTACCTGATCAGGGCTAACCAAAGAGGAAGATACAATCGCGTCAAATTGCAGTCCCGTATCGTAGAGACACATGACTGACACGCCGTTGAGTTCAACGGATTCAACAACGTGAATTCTGGAATAAGTGTCTTCGTGGTTTTCCAAAGAAGTTCCACCAGTGCTCACCTTCTTATGTTCCGGTTCTGTCAAACAAGCTGCAGTTTTAGGAGTAGTTTCCCGCTTACACGCTTTCGTATGGTGTCCGGTAGTCCTACATTTTAGGCAATATGCTTTTCCCTCCTTCTGAGCCTGTTGAACTAAAGGTTGGACGGTGTTTTTCGCCTTGTTGTTTTTCTGGTTGGAGTGATTCTCAGTTTTCTCCTTCTGCTTTTGAGATTTTTCCGGATGAGAAGAACTGGTCGTCCGACGAGTTGCTCCTACCTCCTTCTGAGATTTCTCAAATCTCTCGGCTAGGATGATAATTTCTTCTAGTCTTTCAGCCCCATTTTGTGTTAGAAAAGCCTTCATTTCTGTTGACATTTTCTCTTTAAGTTGGTCAATAATAATCATCTCCCTCAGGCCTATGTAGCTCTCATCAAACTTTCCTAAAGAACACCACTTATGTACATAAGTTTTCATTCTCTCCACTACCTGCGCAAAGCTCTCCCCAGGTTCTTTCTTTGCAGCCTTGAACTTATTCTTATAGGTGTCACCGTCAACTTCAAAACGGGCTAGCAATGCTGTTTTGAGGGCATTATAGTTGCGCTGTTCCTCCCGCGTCAATCTGGAGAACACTTCGTACGCGTTGCGCCTCAAACCTTGGGATAATTTCACTGCCCATCTAGTCTCCTCCAACCCACATGTGTAACACATCTGTTCAAATCTATCAAGATATGCTTCCAACTGATCTGTGTGTTCATTGAAGGGTTCCAGCGGGAATGACATTGCTCCAGTCTGTTGGTGAGTCACATCCAAAAGAACATCTGTCACTGGACTAGCTTGAGATGTAGACAAGGCAGTACTAACTCCCGTCTCCATTCGCAGAATTTCCTGCTCATGTTCCATCCTTTTTAATTCCAGGACATGTTGATATTTCCTTTCTCTACTCTCCCTCTCAGCCTGAAGTTTTCTCTCTTCCAAAAGAAGAGAATGTTGACGATGTTTGTCCCTATTCTCTATTTCAGCCTGTAATCTCTCATGTTTCTCTATCTCATCTGAAACATATTTTGCCAACTCATTACCTGCCAGACCGCACAATTTGCCTGTCTCCATATGCTGGTTACGCAACTTGGCCAATTCAGCCATTCTTACCTACTCTTCTATATCTGGAAAAATCTGGGTGTTCTGGGGCCTCGGTCAAGCTCAGCCTCAGTGATCCCTTTTAGAAGATATAAAAATAGCATGCAAAAATGGGTTAGCAACACAATGTCACTAATTAATTTAACCAGTGCGCACCATATGTTCAGGTAATAATGGGAACTTATTCACTAAGAAGTTACACTCCTAAACTCTTTAGCCCTACCGGACCTAATGAGAGTAAATACCACACTCCCCCCTTCCTATATCAAGATTCACCACCTGTAATGAGATTCCCCTGTGTTAGAATCTTACTGACTGAAGTCTTACTTGTGTTTGGGCTGCTAGGGGTTTAAATGTCCCTCTATAAGGATCCACACTAGTGAGGAGATTATAATTAATTCATTCCAGGACGAGCAAGTCCCACTTGTGAGGTTTATTTATAGGGGTTACATCTGTTAGAATGTAACACCCACTTAAGAGGAATTTAATTGTCTGAGGAATATTATCAGGGTAAGCCCAAAGGGGATGGGTTCCTATCCTCTATCAAGATCACCTTCTGGAAGCTAAATTTTATTGGCTCGTGCCCCCACGTGAAGATACTAAGGATGTGTCGTATCAACACGAATTAATGAAGAAAATTATATAGATATAAGTTTAAGCTTCTTGGAAAGGTGTGGAGACCACGGACTGTTACCACTATCCCAAAATTGGATGCCCTTTTCTATCACTGGGGAAAAGGTGCTAGTGTGCAGGTGTCCGCCCTCATATGGTCTAAATTAATATGGTCACCTATGATTTATAATACACAAGTATTTGATAGACCAGACCAACAATATCATGACAAACCATTCACAGTATAAACAGGATATACAGTGACATCACATAATTTTTGTGTTTACAAACAATGGGTAAGAATCAATCAATAAATGGTCTGGTAACATAAAGTGTAATAAATCAAAAAAAATATGACAACCAAATATATTCTTCACATTGATTACATCTCTGGAGAAAACATTGTCAGGTTCACATGGAATATCAGCTGAGGTAAATGCATAATTGTGGAAACACAAATAGTGAAATCATCCCACATACATTAAAATATCATAATGTATAACAAAGTACTACCAAAAGTAATAAAAAGGATATTTATATATTTGATGCAGTTGATATCTGCCGGTAGGTACTTCGGTGGGTTTAAGATTCACATGGATGCAGGTCTCTTCCGGGGAACCAGTTTTCTCTCAAGGGGTCATCATCAAAGTGAGTGAGGAATCGTAAGGTCTTCAATTTGGATCTAACATCAGGAATTCTCACTGGGTTCATGGGTTACATGGGTGAGATCTTGGTAGGATGGGGGTGGTGGATGATGCAAGGAAATGGGCTGTCCTATTTGGGCTGGCAAAAGATGGACATGACATACAAGTTTACCGCCCTCAGCAACCAAGACCGCATCTTCACAACCATAGGCTTTCAGTTAAGCGCCCCATCTGATGGTCCAAACAAAATACAACTTCATAAGCATTAGCCTACAATTTACATATCAGTAAATCATAAAACCTGTCACAAAACAATAAAACAAAATAACAAAATAAAGACCCCCCCAAAAAAAGAAAAAGAATAAGACAATAAGAGAGGGAAGCATGTGTCTACTCAATAGTGAGAGCTCCCTCTTATCTGTATAGATGGTCTTCAATCCATCATATCATGCTGTATGGTCCTGATGGGATCAACTCTGGGTGCAACCAGGACAAATAAAAATATAATAGTCATAACTTTAAGACCAGGGAGTCTGATTGTGATCAGGTCATCTGGTTGTATTAAATTAAGTTGATTCAAAGTCATCCAGGATGTAACAGACATGTTGTGCAGAAGTTATGTTGTGGTAGAGGCATGATGTGATTAAGATCAAGGTATATTGTGATGAAAGTGGGTTGAACTAGATGCATACTATGGTAGATGCATGGGAAAGGTGCATGTAGTGACACTTCCTAGTAAGCCAGAGATAGGTTGAAACTGTTGCTTGATAAGACAGGGTGTGTTGAGATGGATGTAAGTTGAGTTAATGGTCAACCTTATAAAATCATCATCATCACTGTCATCATCAGGTGCCTGTAAATAAGCGCATACTATTTTCTCTGGGTTCAGCTTAGATCTCCAATTTGCCTATCACCATCATCCTCATCCTCAAGTGTTGAGAGTTAATTGTCCACCATATAATCTCATCAACATCATCATCATCATGTATTGATATAACTGCCTTTATACGCGTTATGTATTTAGCATACGCACTGGTTTAAACAAAACAAGTATGGTCATTCCCCGCGGTCTCTTCTAAACAAAGGGCTGGGGGATGACATTGTTAAACCACCCAAGATTTTAGGTTATCTCATGCCCATAGACAGAAATGGGCTGTTTTCCAATCATATTTCAGAACATAAATGGCATGCCCTTGACCGTAAGAACAACCTAATCATCATATGACTACGTAAGGTTGTTGGTGTGTGCAACGTCCGGCTAACATTTGGGTATATGGTGCAACTCTTATTAATGAGCATTTATTCTAAGAACATACATGACAATTTCACAAAACATATTCAGGGGAAAAATGTGAATAAAAGAATAACAAGATATATATATATATGTGAGTCAGTGTAAATGGTTTTAAAGAGATAGACTCTTAATCTACATTTCCTCTGTGAAAGCATCAATGTTCAGCAAGTACATTTGAAAAGCACATTATTCATATATTGAGAAAAGTAAATATATACATTGTAAAAGAATAGAAGGGAATCTTCTTCCTTGGCATATTGTCACAAAATATACAGAAATCTTCTTTTAGTCGCATATGTAACCGACTATAAAGAGATATAGTGATATACTTTAGTAGCACGTGTTAACAAAATAGAAATATTCTTTTGCCACACATGGCAACAGAATGAAACACCAATACTCTTTAGCCACATATGTGAAAGAGTATAAAGAAATATTACTTTAGCCGCATATCGTGAAAGAATTAAGAAATATTCTTTACTAGTAGATTGCCACAAAATGTAAGGAAATATTCTTTAGTAGTCAATGACAACAGAGTGTCTAGCTGAAGTTTCTACTAACAAGTGCAGTAAACAGAAACATGGCGCTTGTTTTCAATCCCACAAGAACACAAAGTTAGACTATGATCATTTGTAAACATTTTAAACAGTACATCAGTATTATAATAAATATAACCATTGTATTACCTTACTTTAAGAATTGGTTGGTCACACAATGAAGCTTTGCCTGCTTGAAGGACCCAGAACACCTGCTAGGCTTGCACTCAACATGTGAACTAACAATCTAAAGTGAGAGTCATCATTTCCTGTCTCCCCCACCATTGCGACTACAGCTCTACCGCTCGCTGTTTCCGGCTGTAGGCCCCTGCCTGCATCATGTTTATTCTGTCTGTATCGGCTGCTAGGCGATGTGGGTGTATGGAGTTCCGTTTTGGTCAGAACTATGAAGTCGAAGGCTGTGAGTTGGCTGGGAATATCTCACAGTGATGGTGGTGATGATGGTGATGATGATGGTGGTGGTGATGGTTGTGGTGGCGCTGGTGATGGTGATAATGATGGTTGTGGTGGTGATGGTAATGATGATGATAATGATGGTGGTGGTGGTGATGGTGATAATGATGGTTGTGGTGGTGATGGGGATGATGATGATAATGATGGTGGTGGTGGTGATGGTGATGATGACGGTTGTGGTAGTGATAATGATGGTTGTGATGGTGATGCTGGTAATAATGATGGTTGTGATGGTGATGCTGGTAATGATGGTGATAATGATGATGGTGGTGGTGGTGGTGATAATGATGATGGTGGTGGTGGTGGTGATGGTGATGGTGATGATGATGGTTGTGGTGATGATGGTGATAATGATGGTTGTGGTGGTGATGGTGATGGTGATGATGATGGTGGTGATTATGGTTGTGGTGGTGATGGTGATAGTGGTGATGATGATGGTGGTGGTGGTGATGGTGATAATGATGGTGATGGTGATGATGATGATAATGATGGTGGTGGTGGTGATGGTGATGATGATGATAATGATGATGGTGGTGATGATGGTGATGGTGATAATGATGGTTGTGGTGGTGATGGTGATGGTGATGATGATGGTGGTGATGATGGTTGTGGTGGTGATGGTGATAGTGGTGATGGTGATGATGATGGTGGTGATGATGGTGGTGGTGATAGTTGTGGTGGCGCTGGTGATGGTGATAATGATGGCTGTGGTGATGATGGTGATGATGATGATAATGATGGTGGTGGTGGTGATGGTGATAATGATGGTGGTGGTGATGGTAATGGTGATGATGATGATAATGATGGTGGTGGTGGTGATGGTGATGATGATGATAATGATGGTGGTGGTGGTGATGGTGATAATGATGTGGTGGTGATGGTGATGATAATGATGGTGGTGGTGGTGATGGTGATAATGATGGTTGTGGTGGTGATGGTGATGATGATGATAATGATGGTGGTGGTGGTGATGATGATGGTTGTGGTAGTGATAATGATGGTTGTGATGGTGATGCTGGTAATGATGATGGTGATAATGATGATGGTGGTGGTAGTGGTGATGGTGGTGGTGGTGGTGGTGGTGATAATGATGGTGGTGGTGGTGATAATGATGGTGGTGGTGATGATGGGGATGGTGGTGATGGTGGTTCTTCTTCTTCTTTCGTTCTTGAAATATGTCTATCACTGCAATATTGTCTCTCCAACTGTCTTTTTTAGTTCACTAAACGGTCCATCGAGTTTATCTTCAATTGAGGTCTCTTTAGGCCAGAAGGTTTGCCTAGATATGTTGTATTTTGGGCAGTCTTGGAGTATGTGCTCTGCTGTCTGCGACGCCAAGCCACATGTGCACATGGCTGATTCACCAATCTTGAATTTTGTGTACATGTGGTTGCGTAATCTATTGTGTCCTGTTCTGAGGCGCAGAATAATGACTTTTTTCTGGTCTGTCCATAACGTGGTTGTCATCTTGAGCAGGTTTTGGTGGTTTTCTGACTGATTTGATCATTCTTTTCTTTTGGTGGTATGTAACAGGCACCTCAGGCTGTTGTTCTTTTGTTCCCTCCTTAGCTAATCTATCAGCTCTGTCGTTTCCAGGTATACTACAGTGCAGTGGCGTCACTGGGGTTGGTGTCACCCAGTGCGGTAAACTCTTGGTGTCACTACTGTCACCCCTCTAGACTTTCACCATGGTCTTCTTCCGAGTGTTCCTGTACCATATATAATCGCATATAGTAATGTTTGTAAAATAAGTCAAAAAGTTAATAAGGACATAAGAAAGAAAACAAATTGAACAATATAACTTCAATACTTCAGGTAAAACATAAATAAAGAACTTCGACAAACTCGGACAAAGTTAAATTTTTGTTATTTTGCTATGTCTGCTTTGTCAAATTTGCAATTTTTTTATTTTGGTGTCACCCCTTGATGGTGTCACCCGGTGCGGCCCGCACCCTCCGCACCCCCCAAGTGACGCCCCTGCTACAGTGGGATGGTATCCACTGTATGGTGACCTTATGCTGACTGCTAAGTTCAGAAAGTAGTATCCTTAGTATTGGCGATTTCCCAGACAGGAGCGCCTCGAGTACTGCTTTTGCATCTGTCAATAGCATCACAGGGGGCTGCGTGGTCTCGAAGTATGGTGTCCGCCTCGAGTGCTGGAGGTCCCGGGTTCAAGGCCCGGTGAGGACCGGGAATTTTTTTTTCACGTGGACTTCTAGTAAAAATTTCCCCTGGTCTCTGGGTAGTGAGATCGGACGCCCGTGTGTATTGTTGCGTACGTAAAAAATCCCTTGGCAGTTGGAAATCGAAAAAGCGTAGCCTAACGGCGCTGCCCGGGCAAAATTTCGAGTTAAAAATCTACCCAAAGTATTTCAGGATCCTCGCCGGTGCTATGGAGTTTGTGCATTGAGCTGAGTTTCTCCAGACTTAGGTTTGAATTAGGAGAAGAACGGAGCACTTATGGGTTGCACCCGTGTGCCGTGATGTTGATCCTTCGACTAAACTAAACTCAACTATCACAGGTTGTGTACCATGGCTGGCATTTAGTAATTTCTCTGTTGCTATCTTGATTGCCTCACTTTCAGCATCATAGTTATGGCAGTACTTTCCTGTTGGTACTCTGGATGTGTCCCTAGTATTATTTGGGTATTCTATGTACACTCCCGCTCCTCCATATCGAACAGCATTTTGTGCTGACCCATCTGTGTAGACTCGGATCCAGAGGTCTGTCACGAGATCGCCATGAGTTAACCAGATAATAATACCGACGTTTGCTTGGCGTATATTTTCTAGGCCACAACAGTCGTACTAACAGAGTAAACACAGCTGCACGGGTTACATCGGGTCAGCCCATATACACATTTGGTGGTGAGTGAGAAGGAAGGGATACAACGCGTTGGCAGTTCATAACAGTTAAAATCACATATAATTGGCCGCTCAGGATATGGAATGGTTCCGTTTGTCATCTATAGTTCCGGACATCAGACGGAATGGAGGTTTTGACTGTCACCACATGACAGAAAGTTGAGGGCTTGTTATTGAAAACAGTGGAACACCTGCCGGACATGAACAACGTCACGTGCACAATGTAAGCTTGTTTGGAAAACCATGATTGGCAGCTTGGTATCGAAACTCTTTGTTGGAACTCGACAGTAACTCTCTAGATTGTTTTGGATGTCAGAACCAGTGATGACAAATCTAACATTGAGGGAGCCAGAGGGGGGATGGATCCCTGACAGGGGATGATCTGCCAATGTGCCACCTGTGTGGGGGCATAAAGGATAACGTCACGTGGCCAACTTTGGTAGTTTGCCATATAAACCCGAGTTGGGGCCAACTAGGGGGACTTGGAAATGTGGCTCTAGTCGGAGTGCAAGGGCACTGCAGTGCTTAGTGGAAATAATATCTACCGTGTGTTAATTAGTGACTTAATTTTACACGTGCCTATCATGGCAGATGTAGATATGATTGATAGGACTGCAGTAGTGCCATTTAAGGTTCCCTACCAGATCCAGGAAAAGTTCAAATCCAATTCGGAAGAACACCAGTGGACAGTCAATAAAGTTGCTTACAGAACGTAACTAAAGCTAGAAGGAAGTTGATTCTCCAAAGAGAGTGATGATTACTGATGCACCACACAGCATCAGACAGTAGTAACTAACTGAGAACATTACTGATAATAGTTGCCTAGTGTGATATAATCTCGTGTAATAGAACACAAGACATGATACTTGAGGCTAGATAGACACGAGTGAGGATCCAGTACAGTAACAATTAACATTAGTAACTGTGTACACACTACAAAGGACTTGTGAATTTTTTTAAGGAACGATAGGAACGGACATTGTGTAGGGTGCAACCGGTCCATGATTAACTGTTTATACCACCGGTGTCTATTTCGGATGTTCATGAAATGGGATTACCAGAGGTCTACAGAGGCAAATCAGTATCCAGCAGGATGGTTTCGGCGCTGGGTGAGAAGTACATGTTCTGACGTAACGTGCTGTGGTCTATCCTTGCTGGGATCAGCTGACTGGGTTGTTGTCTGAGAGTCCGATTCTACACACTTTATAGAACACGTCACACATTTTCTTCACATACACGTCTCATATACGTTACACTTTTCTTTTAATAAATTAATCTTTATTAATTTTTAGAAGCAAGAGTTGTTGAGTATGTTGCGTTGGGGAATTATGAGAGGGAGCATAGTACGACAGTGAGAGAGTGACAGGAAAAGGTGTCCACGGGCTGATGGAGTGTGTTGGACGGAAGCTGGTGGATTCTCCAGAATATTAAAAAGGAGGAAAATATTATAATGTGGGTGTCGGCTCTCTTCACTCCAGGGACGACACTGTAAAGGAGGACACGACAAGGTCCTGTGGGTATTCTTCATCAAAGAAACTGAAAGTAGCTGTTCTGCGCTGTACACTGTTCTGTTCTTCCAAGGACCTAGACAACAGCCAATGTCTGCCTGTTGCAGGGGATTGTATCATCATGCACCAGTACCCACCAAGTGGTGCAAACCCAACCAATCTGTCCGACCACATCTACCTTATCATGTACCAATACCACACCAAGTGGTGCAGATTTAGCCATTGTGTCCGCATCTACATGCAAAGTGTGTAGATCTCGACAGGCTTCACCACATCGGACAGCATAGTCGATTCTCCGTGGTTACTGATGAAGTTGAGTATTGTCTTCTCCAGAAGCCCCAAGTGGTGATAAAGAGAGGGCTTGGTCCGCATGAAACTCAGTGTTGAGACATCGGCGCTTCTGTATCTCGGGTTAAAATGTCAGTAACTCAAGGGTTTAAATTATCTATAGCTCAAGAGTTAAAATATCAGTAAATCAAGGGTTAAAATGTCTATAGCTCAAGAGTTAAATGTTAGTAACTCAAGAGTTATAATGTCTATAGCTCAAGAGTTAAAATGTCAGAAACTCAAGGTTGTAAATTATCTATAGCTCATGAGTTAAAATTTAGTAACTCAAGGGTTTAAATTATTTTAGCTTAAGAGTTAAAGTGTCAGTAATTCAAGGGTTAAAATGTCTATAGCTCAAGAGTTGAAATGTCAGTAACTCAAGGGTTATAATGTCTGAAGCTCAAGAGTTAAAATGTCAGTAACTCAATGGTTATAATGTCTTTAGCTAAAGAATTAACATGTCACTAGTTTAGGAATTACAATGGCAGTAGTTTAGGAATTACAATGTCAGTAATTTATGGATTGAAATCTCAATGTTTCAAGGGTTAAAATGTCAATAGTTCAAGGGTTAAAATGCTAGTAGTTCAATGTTTAAATGTCATTAACTCAATTGTATGAAATCTCAGTATCTCAAGGGTTAAAATATCAGTAATTCAAGCAATAAAATGTCAGCAGTACAAGGTTAAAAAGTCAGAAATTAAACGGAGGTTTGTGTGTGTGTCTGGTCATATAAAGAGAAAAGAGGCAAAAAAAAAAAAAAAGAAAACTTCGTGACGACTGGAAAGATCCGCGATAGAGAGCAGAAATGGTCCAGACCAGGGGTGTCAAACTCAATCGCTCAGCGGGCCAAAACTCAAATCACAAGTAAGGTTGCGGGCCGGACAGGATAAACATTCAATATGCCGAAAATTAAACCTTTTTTAAATATTCATAAAAATTAAAACATAAAATTGTTTTAATAATAAAACATCATTGGTATACACATTTTCACTCTTATGTCAATTTGTCAGAGCACGATGTTTGGCATCTTTTCTTGGCTACAAGTTCGTTTATGTTGAGAGTAATGTTTTGTGTCACTGAGATTCTCATGATGGACTGCAAGTGTTCATCAGTGAGACGACTCCTGTGTGGTGTTTTAGTTAGTTAGTTAGTTAGTTAGTCGACAGATCATCCTCATTGTACATCGTACCATTCAGTCCATAAGTGCTCGGATCACCTCCTCAGCAAATCCCGCAACGTGCAGCGGCTAACGACGCCAGTTCTGTGTTGGTTTATAAATCTTCTTTGGCTTCCTGCGTAGTGTTCTTGTTTGGCCACCCCTCTTTTAATTTACTGCTCTCGCAGTCTGGCCATTGTTGTAGATTCACAGTCATCACTTGGTTCTCGCAAAAGTCTTACTTCTCGTAGGGCATTCAGAATGTCGGCCTGGTCCATGGCGCGTCCGCCCTCCACAGTAGCCTCACCTGCGAGTTTGTCAGCCCGCTCATTTCCCTGTACTCCCGCATGCCCCGGCACGAAGATGAAACTAATCTTTGCCAGTCGAGACCGCTCCAAAGGCAGCAACCATTCTCTTCGGATCGACCCCTCCTCTATCCTCTTGATCATGTTCATTGAGTCGCTAAGGAAACAAGCCCTAGTGAATGTCTGTGTCTCGAGCCATGTTATTGCTTTACTTACTGCCATGACTTCCATGGTCAGGCTACTTGTGGTTTCAGTGAAAGCACCAGAGTCCTCCTTCACAATTCTCCCTCCGGCCCGAGCTGTAAAGGCCCATGAGCTTCTCACATGTCGGACGACTGACCCATCTGTGTAGATGACCTCGTCACCGTCTAGCGAATTCTCGAAAATCAACGCTTGTACTTCAGCCTCAACAGCAGCCGGATTTTCTTGTCTGCATTTTCTATCTAGTTGGGTGCAAACTGAAAAGATGTGCAGAAGTCGGTTGGCACTTGCACCCACTCCTCGCCAGCTTCTAAGTCCTCAAGTCCTGTGTGGTGTTTTGTTAATCTTCATCACAGAAAACAGCTGCTCACACAAATATGTGCTACCAAACATGCTCAAGGTTCGAGCCGCATGTATTCGAAGCCGGGGCATCTATTCAGGAATGAGTGAACTGTGCAGGCCCCACAGTGTCGTGCATTGCCTTTAGTGTCCCATTACACTGCCGCTCTATTAACCCCATCTGCAAATTTACAGGTGCAGTTTTCACATCTATGGCAAATGGATTACGAAACAGCTCGAAATTACTTTTCTATGCTTCATCGTCACTAAAGCGCCGTGCGAACTCGCCGCAAAGTAAGCTAAGTTATTTCAGAAAAGTGTGCATTGGAAAACACCATAGAGGTGACTTGGTTTAACATTGCCTGGCAACAAGAGACAGGTTGCATTGGTGCATTTGTGTCTCCCATAAGCGCAGTCTCACTTGAAATGCATTCACTGCATCATGCATAGCAGTAATAATGTGATCCCGTCCCTGGAGCTGCAGGTTCAAGTCATTGAGATGAGTAGTTATATCAGACAGAACCGCCAACTCACATTTCCACTTTTTATCCCGAAAAACTGTGGAATATTTTTCTTTACTGTCCATGAATTGACAGATTTCCTGGATCAGCTGGAAAAATCCACTGAGAACTTTTTCCCGACTTAGCCACCGCACCTCTGTGTGATAAGGCATGTCACTAAACGCCGACTCTATTTCCTGCAAACAAGACTGAAATTAGGGGTGATTTAAACCTTTGGTTCTGATAAAGTTGACGGTTCGTGTTACAATGCTCACTACACAATGTTCATTGTACAATCACACGGAATGACACTATCCAGTGCCGCCCACAGGGTGCTGGAGCGCAAATTATTCCTCCCCACGACGCTTGACGGCAGAAGTGGAAGATGATGATGATGATGATGATGATGATGATGATGATGATGATGATGATGATGATGATGATGATGATGATGATGATGATGATGATGATGATAAGAGAAAGTAGACGTAAACAGTCACAGTAATTTGGATACGGCAGAAGCAGCGAAATCAAAATACAGTGATAAAAACTCCGCCGCGGAGCAAACACTGCAGGAGGGTTCTGATCATCAGACATAATTCCCCCTTTCCCGAATGTTTTTGCCCATTTACCTACTTAACATTCTCTAGGGGCGTGATCATCCTGGTCATGACTCCGGGTGTCGTTCTCCTGCAGTGAGAGACGTTCGGTCGATTTCGTTGTCTTTGTTGTTTGTTTGTGCTTATCCCTTAGGTGTGAACATGTCCACTCTGAAGCCTCCCCTCCCTCAGTGAGGAGAGCCTGTGCAGTCGGTGCTTGTGCCCTCACACTATCTTAGCACGTGTGGTCGTGGGATGCCAGCTTCTTCCTCAGCCACGGCCTCTATCCCCTCCATTCGTTTCCGTTGCCGTATTCCTTCTTCGTGGCCCTTTCACGGCGCCGTACTCTACTAGGAAGCCGGTTCTTTCTCTTGGTTTTTCGACCCAACATTCAATAATTAAAATTCTTTAAGGGGCGGCATTTCGAAAAGAAAAAAAAAACATTTAAGGGGCGGCATTTCGAAGACGTGCATCATACTGAGAAAATCTACCTCACGCCCTGGGTGATGGCAGTAACATGGGCTTTCATATGACTGGAATTACAGAATTATACCCACGTTTGTGTATTAAGTGCATGGTCGGAAATATCGAGGCATGCTCTGTACGCAGACAGTTGACTGAATCGCTGTAGAGGTCTGCTGTACGTAGAGTAACCTTCATCTTCGTTATGGGGCAAGCGGGAGTTGAAGGAAATTTGCGAGCTGATAAACTTGCTGGCTCTGCATCCCCTGCTGACAGCCCGCCCATGTATCGTATCGATGTTATTAACGCCCTTAGAGAGATGTCGAGAGCGTAGGACTTTGACGTAGTGATTCCAGATCTTTGTCCACAATGAGAGACTCGGGAATAAGAACTGGCACGGCCAGACACGAGAACAACATCGAGGGGAACCAAGGGTCTCATCAGCCAACACAGAACTGGCAAAATTAGCCGCCAGACGCTGATGTATTTGTTTGGTTTGGGGGAAGGGGAGGAGAAGGTTCTGAGCACTTATGGACTTGTCCGGAGTGCAAGGACGATACACCAGCATATAACATATTAAGCAACGTTGCCTAGATCCCCCCCCCCTCTTTTTTCACAAAGGGAGGTAACCTAATAATTAGAAGCATTTCATTATTTCAAAGAATATAATTTGGTTATCAAAGTATCTGCTGTAAAAATATATACATTAAGCCTCAACAGTTGGGATCAAGTAAAGAGATAAGTTATTGCAGTTTACAGCAGGCTGGGAGCAATAATCAAATAGTTGTTTGCATCATATTGAAATAGTAATAAGCAGTTGCACGTCGGCGCTATGTACTTGAAAGTGAAATATTCGTAATTGGTTTCATTAACCTTCATATGTGAACTCGTCTTTTTCTAGGAGGGAGAACTGCAGAGCTGTTGTAGCGGCTCAAGTTCACCCTTAAACTTCCAAAATAAGTCCTGTGTGTGCGGATGTCCTAGAAGGTTGTTAGTATGTCTCAGTGGCCTGTATTGTTGTCTTTATTTACCAGCTTTCTTTGGTCATGTGATGAGGAGAGAGGCTTTGGAGAACATCGTGATAACTGGAAAGATCAAGGGAAAGAGACGCAGAGACAGACCAAGAGAAATGATGCTGGATCGACTGAGACTGTGGCATGGAGGAATACCATCAGCAGAGTTGATCTAGAAGATGAAAGACCGAGATCTATGGAGAGACATAAATGCCTACGCCAGCTGGCAGGGCACTTTATGATGATGATTTAACAGAAAACTTTGGCCATAATGATTCTCCAATGTTTCAGTCATCATCGTCATTATCATGTGCCATAGCAACTGTTGTAGAATTCTTTCTCTTGGTCTCCGCCTGCCTCTTGTATCCTCCACCTTTCCCGTTGTGACGACATTCTCCAGCTTTCCCCTTCTCACGACACGCCCAAAATTGTGGACTGTCTTCATCTGATGCGATTAACTAGGTCTCTTTGGGAGTTCACTTCACAATGACCGGCACTCACACTATTGAACAAAAACCAGCGCAAGGCGGTCATCTTCCATATCACCTGCAGCTGTGTTTCTAACCCGATAGTCGGGATATTTAATTGTGTTCTAACACCTTCGCCCCACCGCCGGTTTTATATTAAAAAAGTTAAAATAGTTCAAATGTGACCTGATGAATGTGTGGTGATTGATATATTGTGACATCCCCCTGGGCACTGGGTCGGGATCTTTTGACATTGAAGTCCCTAACACCTCTAGAAGAAAGACGACCCACCCAGACATACGCCCAGTCTAGCCCCATGTCCTGTTCTGAACCATGACCCACCCATCCATACAACCAGCACGGGCGAGAAAAAGAGAGAATGATAGAGATCGTAAGAGAGAGAGTAGAGAAAAGCGAGAGAGAGGAAGAGTGACGAGAGAGAGAGAGAGAGAGAGAAAGAGTCGCGAGCGAGGGCCAGAGAGAGAGAGAGAGCTAGCGAGGGATAGAGAGGGCTAGATAGAGCTAGAGAGCCATAGATAGAGAGTGAGAGAGAGAGGTGAGTGAAATAGAGAGGTAGCGATAGCACGAGATAGAATGAGAGAGAGAGGGCCAGAGAGAGTGAGAGGGACAGAGAGGTAGAGAGAGAGAAAACGAGAGAAAGAGATAGGGAGGGAGAGACAAGAGCGTGAGAGACATAGAGATCGGGTGAGAGAGAGACAGAGAGATGGAGAGAGTAAGGGTGAGAGAGCAATAGGGACAGAGAGAGTGAGAGAAAGAGTGGGAGAGAGAGCGAGAGAGAGAGCGCGCGCTTGAGAGGGAGAAAGAGGTAGGGAGGAAAATACCGAAGGTGAGAGAGAGAGAGAGCTAGTGAGGTAGAGATAGAAGGAGAGAAGGAGATAGAATGAGAGAGAGAGTGAGAGAGAGAGGTCGAGGGACAGAGAGTGTAAGAGAGACAGAGAGGTAGATGCTGTAATTGATAGCACACGCACGCGCGCATGCACACACACATGTATATACACACACGCGCGCTAGCGCACACCCCATGACTGTCGGTCGTCCATAATGACAATTGCAAAACTTGCCTCAGGAAGTCAGACACTCCGTAGAATACTAAGGTTGACTGCGATGTCCTGCAATTGATTGCACACCCACGCAGGCACACACATACACACACACACGCACGCCTACATGTGCACACACACACACATACTCGACAGTACACCCACTCACGCACACACGTATTCAGTATTATTTCATGAGAGCGAGAGAGAGAGAGAGAGAGAGAGAGAGAGAGAGAGAGAGAGAGAGAGAGAGAGATAAATTCATAAATGCATTTATATATATATATATATATATATATATATATATATATATATATATATATATATATATATATATATATATATATATATATATTTCCCCCCCCCCCGCGTTTCCATCCTGTTTCAGGATATTGCGGTCAACACCAGCATTTCAGCTGTATGTTGATTCCTAGGCTAGATTACGCTCATCAGCACGCCACGACTTTCTGAGCGACCGGCTCCATACTCTCATAAGTCACTTTTGCAATTCGAACCACTGCTAATTCTCGTCGCGTCACGTGACGAGAGTATTCGGGGTTAGCGGAGAAAGCTGCTAACCCCTTGGCCATGGAGCCGCTATACATACATATATATATATATATATATATATATATATATATATATATATATATATATATATATATATATATATATATATATATATATTAATATTTCAAATAATATATATATAACGAACCGGCTCCGTGGCCGAGGGGTTAGCAGCTTTCTCCGCTAACTCCGAATACTCTCGTCATGTGACTCGACGAGAATTAGCAGTGGTTCGAATCGCAAAAGTGACTTATGAGAGTATGGAGCCGGTCGCTCAGAAAGTCGTGGCATGCTGATGAGCGTAATCTAGCCTAGGAATCAACATACAGCTGAAATATGCTGGTGTTGACCGCAATATCCTGAAACAGGATGGAAACGCGGGAAAAAAAATATATATATAACGGTTTCGTATAGGAATATGTTTATTTTTTCGGCACAAATATTCCCTTCACACTCTTCTGATCGCTATCTACAATAAGGATTGACGGCCGTCGACATTAATTGACAATTCCTTCGGCGTTCTACTTCAGTGGTATCGGTTAATCTCGTACGGCCGTCAGTCAGTCATTGTGTTTTTTCTCGCTGGGGTGTATTCGGTGAAGCGTGATCTTTACATGGTCGCGCAGGTAACCAGGCATTCAAGGGGAACAATTCTGGTTTGAGCCAAGGGACCACGATTAATCTCCCTTTGTTAATTCTATTTATGTTTGTAAAAGGGGACGTTATTTGTTTAATAATATTACATATTTTAATGTATATCATGATACTCTATGGTTTAAATTAATGGAGACTCGTAGATTTTATTGACGTACCTATTCTCCACTATACATACACGAAATTTTGGTGATTAATTAAATTTTGGAATTAATTTTTTAATAAAATTCTTTATCTGGTTAGTATAGTCATAAACCAGATTTTCACAAAACGGTTAAAGGTTATACACGGATAAGGAAAACCTGTCAAATCGCGCATTCGCACTGCGAGCGCTAACAAGTCAAGTCGCATTATTCTGTCAAGAAGCCTGATCAGCGGGAAAATGTCACGTGGAAAGACAAACAACAAGAAACACGCTGTTGCCAAGATGTGCAGCGTGGGAGCCGACAACAAGAAGAAGAACGTCGTGAGCCCAGCTGCTAGCTGCATGAAAGAGCCTGATACTACAGCTATTACTGAAGCTACTACGAGGGAGAAGATTGACAGCCCAACACAGTCAAGAACCAAGACGGCAGAGAAGAAAGAGGAGAAACACACCAGAGTCGGAAACACCGACTCAAAAACAGTCCGATGGGTTGTCAAGCGAATTCCTGTGGAGATGACAGATGAAGAAATCATGAAGCAGCTACGTGAAGAGAATCTTCACATCCGATTCTTAAAGGCGGAGCGGCTTCTCACCTACTCCAATATACCTACAACCTTGGGAGTAGTGACGTCGGAGGGCAGCGAAATGCCGACCACTGTATCATACAACAAGAGAATGCAGCAACCAGAGAGATTCATCCCAAGAATCACTCAATGTTCGAGATGTCAGAAGGCCGGCCACAGTAGAGCTACGTGTCGCAGTAAGACGGAAATCTGCCTATACTGCGCCGGTCACCACGCTTTCAAGGAGTGTCCGCTAGCCAAGATGGACACGGACTTCCGAGCACCCAACAACAAAAGAAAATGCGCCAACAGCCTGGGCAAACATGGGGCAAGATACTTGGGCTGTCCGTATCTGCAGAGACACAGAGACGTCTTAAAGATCGCCATCATCACAAAGACATCATTCAAGGAAGCAATGCAGAGGGGCGCGACAGCCACGGGTATTGCACAAGCTGAAAGAGATCAATTTCAAAAAGAGATAGACGAGTTGAAGAAACAAGTCAAGGCACTGCTGACGACGACTCCGACCAGCGATAATGAGAAGCTGCTGGCCGACATGAAAGAAATCCAGCTCAACATCAAACAAGAGATCCAGCGCATGGCTGAGATGAAGAAGGAGAACGAAGAAATCCTACAAATGATCAAGACCGAAAGAGAATTGCATAGAGCTGAAATGGAACTCTTTCAAAACAAACTAACAGAAGCCACACAAGTACTCAGAGAGAAACCGCAAAAAGAAAACCAAGAGTCCGAGCCTGAACAGCAAACTAAAGACAGCAGCCTAACAACAACGCCCAAGAGGGAACTACTATACCGTCGGATCTCTGAAGGAAGCACAGAATACCCAGTCGACAAAGAGGAACTCAAGCGCGCTGAATTCAGAAGGCGCTGGGAAGAAAAAGAAAAGAAGAAGCCTAAAAAACTCCGGGGGAAACCGATGGTATACCCAGTAGTACCCTACGACTGTGAGGCCGACTTCGAGTACTATATCAAGGACGGTATAATCGTCCCATGGCTGACCACGGAGGAAGAAAACGCTAGGCAGCAGATACGCAAACGCAACTATGAGGAAAATGAAAACGTTGAAAAGGTCCTACAGAAAATACACAGAAAATGAAATAAAATACCAAATAAAAAGTCCTTTTAAGGACTGCAACTAGTCAAGCCTGGAGCCTGCACCAACAACGAAAACAAAAGGAAACATGCACAAAGGACAGCCGCCGACCGATCCCCCAGCTGGAGTGGGATCACGAAAAGTCCTTATAAGGACTGCAGTCATTTAAGCCAGACGAGCCAGGAGCCTACACAAACAAAGAAAACCTCAACAACAGAAGAGCACAAAGGATAGCCGCCGACCATTGCTGACGTCACAGACACAAACGCTACATAACCAGTCCGAGATAGGACTCACAAGGCAAGAATTAGGGCTAATAAACCCTCAAAAACCACGTACCTCAACAATAACCACAGCTGACGAAGCAGGTTAGACGAGGTCGAATTTGGAATTTTTGATTTTGAAATGGAATCGAAACCTGTCGAATTCGCATACTGAAGCGTGCAAAAGTTTATTCATGCGGTCATTATTTGACGTACTCAGGTTAGCTCGAGAGATGGACTAAATCATTTTCTGTCATATTGACTTCGGTCTCCCTCATCGAAGGGGATCGATATGACTGGGGGTCGCGCACATGCGCGCGCACGCACGCAAACACTCACCCACACACACACACACACACACACACACACACACTGGGACTCGAACCCACCACCACCCCGCCGACTTCCAAGGCTTACCTCGCTGTCTTTGAATGGTCTCAGAAGCGGTCGAGGGAAGCGGAGGCGGCCGGATGAGGTACATGTGGGCGGGGTGGTCGGTATGGAGTACCCCGGGACCGGAAGTAGTCATCATGACAACCGGAAGTGGTCACCCAAGACAATAACCGCCAATTTTTGAAAAAATGCGGTCCCCGAAGGACTCAGTTTGGTGACGTCAGAGCGTAGGACTATGACTTTTGTATAGTAAAATATGACGTACTTACGAAGGAGTAAAGTCCTAAAAGTATAAGTAGTTTGCACATTATAAACTACTATCATGATCCTCCAGAGGATTCACAAACCACCACGACAACAACACCAACACCAACACCAACAACAACAATACATTGTGAACTGTAATGAATGAATCAGCAAATAACGAGAAGTAGAATGGATCAGCTTTACCGGACCACTATCTCAAGTGCTGGATATCATATCACACATATGAGTGCTTTCACTTGTTTGTTTACTCAAAACAAAACACACACAAAAACACACACACACAAACACATACACACACACACAATCGACTTCATTGCACACCGATATTTTTATAAAGTGCGCAGTCTCCTCCAATAGATCACATCACGGTATCTCAGCACAGCGCACGAATTCCGAAGCCTTAAAAATACTCTTTCGTGTGGGTTTTTAACTATAAGTATAATTTTGAAAGTGTACCATGGCGGCGGTGATATGGCATGCTCTTGTCGATTTCCAATTTGCTTTACCTGAATAATAATGTGAAAGAAGCGTGTTAAAATTTCATTGGACGGAGATGACAGCAGACAGATCTATATACCAAGATCTCAATATTAACGAAGATTGGTTGCTGAGACAAACAAACATGAGGAAAATGTATGTTGGACATGAAAATAGGCATGAATGTCTAGAAAGAATAATTATGGAGTAGCATGTACGAAAAGAGGTGTGGTGGAAGTCCACCAGGTAGACGGATTCAAGATGTCATAGATCAGTGGTTCTCAACTTTTTTTGGCCCGTGCCTCCCCCCCCCCCTTCACCATATTTTCAGAATGTCACCCTCTCCCTTTCGTATTTCCTACCTAAAAATTTGGCCCGTCCCCCCCCCCCTTTTCAGAATATTTTCAGAACTTCATCCCCCCACCCATTTTGTATTTCCTACCTAAAAATCCCGCCCCGCCCCTACACAGTATGCGTAATAATGGAAGCTAAATTTAATAGCACATACTAAAACAAGTCTAGACGTCCACATAAAACATGATTTGTGGGTCTACTTACTTTATAAATTGAATTTTATAAGAGTGAGACGTACAGAACCGTACAGTATAAAGGGAAAGACAATTAAAAGTAATCGGTTCTTGTATTAACACGATCTTGAAATAATCTTAATTGTACAGGGCTATCCACTGGATAAGAATTGATAATGATGCAGGTCAATATCAGCCTAATAAGAGAGGTGTGAGGCAGGGATGTGTAGTGTCTCCAGATCTTTTTTTCCTATATAGTGAAAATATTTTCAGAAATATAGAAGATATGAAAGGAATCATCATTTTGGGACGAAACATCAGTAATATTAGATATGCAGATGATACAGTATTGATTGCTGACAATGAGCAGGATCTTTAACAGTTAGTAGATGCGGATGTTGCACACAGTGAACAACTAGGCTTAGAATTGAATTGTAATAAGACAGATTATATTCTGTCACTATTAATTAATCCATTCAGTAGCGTGTCCTTTGCAGAACCTCGCTCACACAACAACCTTCCAGAAAACCTCTCGATCATAAGCAAGATGTCCCGCGCCCGATACACCCATCTGGAGATCATCCGCCACATCCTGCACCCATCTTCTCTTTGGTCTTCCTCTTTCTCTCTTCCCAGGCATATACCCCTCCATTATTGTTCTCTCCAAACTTTCGTGACGTTTCAAGTGACTAAAATATTTTAGTTTCCTTTGTTTTATCAGTCGTCACTACATTGGCACCTTGCCGTCTTGACAGACGATAGTTTGTATTTCAAAAAGGCATAATAACTTTTACCCATGGCGGTAGCGAATGTGACTTATAAGGCCAATTCGCGCTGTAAATGTCCGTTCACAGTGGGTGCATGTGAACACGTGGTCATTTCCACCATCAGGCACCATCTTACGTCTCACACGCTCTGTGTGTGACTTATCTGCATTAATTTTCTCCTTTGTCTTTATTCCATTTCTGATGTTTTCTGATGTTCATGTCCCGCTTACACACATCTTTGTATCGTAGTAGAGGCCGACCCTGAGATCTCTTACCCATCTGTAATTCACCAAAAAAGATGTCCTTTGGTATTCTACCATCATCCATCCTCCTAAGATGTCCTATTCATCTAAGTCTACGAAGACTGAGCATGGAATAAACCGTCACACAACCTGATTTTTTCAATACTTTAGTATTTGTGATTTTGTCTTGCCACTTAATACCAAGAATTCTTCGCAGAGACCACATATGAAAGCTGTTTAAGCGTTTAACTTGGTGTGAGTAAGTTGTCCAGATTTCACTGCCATAAAGAAGAGTACAAAGGACACAGGCTTGATAGACAAGGACATTTGTTCTGGCAGTAAGCTTCCTGTTCTCCCAGACTCTTTTTCTTAACCTGTTCATTGTTGTTGCTGCCTTACCAATCCGGATGTTGATTTCCTGATCTATGGATAATTTGCTATTTACCACTGATCCTAGATATGTAAAATGGTCTACCACCTCTAGTTCGGTGTCGTCAATAAAGATTGATGGTACCCCATGTGCACTTTGTGACATAATCTGTGTCTTCTTTTTGCTAATTGTTAAACCAAATTCAGAACAAGCATTGGAGAATGCAGATAGTAAACATTGCAATTCTTCCTCAGAGTGGGTCGTAACTGCAGCATCATCTGCAATAAGCAACTCTCTGATCAGTACCCTCCTAATTTTGGTCTTGGCCTTCAATCTCTGAGCATTGTAGAGGCCGCCATCTGAGCGTGAGTGAATGTATATACCAATATCCTGATCACGAAAGGCATATTTCAGTAGAAGTGAAAAGTATATTCCAAAGAGGGTGGGAGCTAGTACACAACCTTGCTTAACTCCACTCTTGATTTCAAACTCTTCAGAAATTGCACCATCAAACTTGATTATACCCTTCATGCCTGTGTTGAACGATTCCACAATGGACAGAAAAGTTGGTGGGCAGCCAATCTTCTTTAGTGCCTTGAACAGACCCTCACGGCTAATCAAATCAAATACCTTTGTGAGGTCGATGAAGGCAATAAACAGCATCTGTCGAAAGCCACACTGTGATTCGGGGTAGACTTGATCTCCTAGGACTTGAAGTCTGTGCAGAACAATTCTGGCCAATACTTTTCCATCAATACACAGAAGTGAGATACCCCCATAGTTGTTGCAGTCGCTCCGATCGCCCTTGTTCTTGTACAGTGTTATGATGCTTGAATCTTTGAAATCCTGTGGGACTTGTCCTTCTCGCCAGCATAGCTCTATTAGCTGGTGGATCTGTAGAGTGAGTGTGTCTTGCCCACTCCTGATAACCTCTATTGGAATCCCATCCTTACCTGGAGCCTTGCCAGATGCAAGTTCATTTATAGCACACTTAACTTCTGTTATGGTGGGAGGTGTGTCCAGGTGGTCAAGAGTTGGTAGAGCCTCTATGGCGTTGAGGGCATCATCCGCTAGTTTGGTCTCACTTGAGTAAAGCTCCAAATAGTGTTCAACCCATCTGTCCATCTGCTGCTTCTTATCAGTTATTATTTCTCCAGTCAAGGTTTTCAATGGTGCACTTCTTTTGGTCATTGGACTACAGGCTTTCTTTATTCTTTCATACATGCTTCTGATGTTTCCCTTTGTCGCGAAATAAACTTGATGTTCGATCAATGACAACCAAGACCCGACATTAGTCGGCAAAAACAAACAACCCTTTGATGTTGTACAGACTGAACAAAATACGTCGCGTCAAAATGTCTACACAGTCGGCGATTTTGTTATGATGTGGGTTGTTCGAGAAAACGAATAACAACGCCAAACGTCTGCCACGGCGGTAGTAGCCTTTGAAGTGGAGACGAAATGTCTGAATGCAAGTCGGGATGGATTCTGTGATGTGGGGAATTCTCAGGTTGAACTATTGATGTACGGGACAAAGAATTTCCCCAAATGAAAGCAAATTTGACCGCAGATTGACTCCAGTTAGTATAGAATAGGAGGAGAAAACCAGACTCTGGACTGATTGGCGTCTAGACTTTTCGGTGACGTCACTCAAGCACTGATATAAAACCCAGTTGTGGTAAACAAGTGGAGTGAGTCGGCCAAAAATTCTGAAGTGTTAAGATCGGTGCATTATTCTTAGTTGTGTTACATGAGAGAGACTATAATGTCTAAGTGGTGATAGTTATCCGCGGACATAGATCCAGTCTGTGATTGCATAGTTTCGATTAGCAACCGGAATAGGCATATGGTAGGCTACTAATCATATCTAACTTAGAGTATGATTAGGAATAGAGTACATTACTGTGCGGTGATATAATGTATTATAGGTGTGGTGATCTAATGTATTATGATTAGTGATAGAATGTTCTATAAATGCGGTGCTAGAAAGTATCATAGGAGCGTCGGCACTAGTATTCTATTGTGTGGCTTCAACTAGCTTGTGTGATATATCATTTTACTCAGGGAGTTGAGGACAATGTAGTGGAATAATAATTAGAGAGGTTAAGGATGGTTGAGAGGGAGGAGAGGAATGTGAAATGGTAGGATCTTCCAGTAGGGCATCTGCTGGGTTTCTACCCGTTCCTTTATTCTTTCCTGGTGTTGCCATGTCTCAGATCATATGATGAGTTATTTAGCCGTATGACAGAGATCGGATCTCTGTTATAGATCTGAGTGCTGCTATTGGCCTACACTCACCTAATTCCGGCCAGGATTGAGTTGCCCTCACCATGGTATTCTCTATTCTACAGGTTCCATTTACAGGTCCACGTATGTGTGCTATGATTTTCAACAGTGAAGCTAACACATTTTAGAAGATGATGGCTCAGAATTTGAAGACAGAAGTTGCTGAGAGGCCGCTACATTGGGCTTATACCCAAGTTGGTTTGCGGGAACCTGGCTTCTGCTGAGCAGGACATGCTGATGAGATTTATGTTTTAGCAAGTGATAAGTGTAGCACTGAACAGTCAGAACATTGTAGATATACACTACTGATACCAGGAACAGTCATACAACTTTATACTGATACCTAGAACAGTCAGAGTGTGGTGTTATTATGGGGAATCTTTAAAACCAGTGACACTAGATACATTAAGATTTCCCCAGTAACAGTGACAATAGTCTTAGAATTCTCTGATTAACAATCATTTAAATAACAGAGGAAATTCATAGTGTTAAGCAGATTGAAGACTCTCATTAGACAGTGTTTGTCATGGGTGTCCAAGCATCCTAGGGGTTCAAGAGACAACGGTGGAAGTCTTCACGTGACCGGAGGAGCATCACCTTGGTGTGGTTGATTGTCTGTAATACATGGTGCTAGTGTGTTCTCAGCACAGTGATGAGAATGACTATACTCCTGAACACTGATCTGAGTCTATAGACACTTTAGAGCACACGTCACACATTCTACACCTTATACACACACACACACTTCTCCTACATATACTCTTTGCTTTAATAAATTTCTTGTTTTTATTTGTTGACGCTTGAGTTGTCACGTATGTTATGTTGGGGAAGAATGAGAGGGGGCATGATCCAGGAGTGAGTAAGAGTGAGAAGAAGGTGTCTTCAGATTGAGGGAGTGTTGTGGACGGAGTCTGCTGAATATCTCCAGGATAGAGATATTGAATTAAAACAAATGTGGGTGTTGATTCTCCTCACTCCAGGGACGACACTAAAGTGGTAAAGAAGAACAAATAACTACTACGACATTCATTCTTTACACACACGACACCCTTATCACTTGCGATTTGAATGGACTGACATCACTTGATCCAATAATCATTTGCACACTGCCTGGCAGCCTTTTGCACATCCTTCCTAGCTTGCTTTAGCTCACTCAGAGTGTTACGCGTTTGTCTTTCCTTGTTTCTTAAGAGAGATATCTTCTTCTTATCAATCAAGGGCTGCAGAGTCTCGCTGTTTGCCACAAACCAGTCCTGCCTCTGATGGTCTACAGTGCCGCAGTTTTATAAAGAGTTTCCTTAAGATTACCCCACTTTTCATTTACTGTACAATTTTCTGGTGTATCAGTGAAAGTTTCTTCAAGTTGTTGAAACTTAAAGCATTTTTCAGGATCGTGAGTGTTAATAATATTAATCCTGGGGCTAGATTTGTGTTTAGCTGTGTAGATTCTCTTTGGTCTCAGTCTAACCCTTGCAACAACCAAAGAATGATCCGTATCACAGTCAGCACTGTGGTAACTTCGAGTCAATGATATCCTCCAGTTCTTATAATTATATACAGTTCAGATGTTATCTCCGTGTGATTATGAAGTCCAGATGGTGCCAATGGCCGGTTCTTGGATGTTTCCATGTGACCTTATGCAGCTCTTTTGTTTTAAAAAATGAGTTTGTAATACATAGGTCATTTCTAGTGCAATGCTCCAGCAGCCTTTGCCTATTTTCATTCATGCGACCGATGTTGTATTTTCCAAGGCACACTGGCCATGAACTCGAGTCCTTGCCCACACGAGCATTGAAATCACCGAGCATATAAATGTAGTCAGATTTTGGAACTGCCTTGATCACGGAGTCTAACTCCTCATAGAACGAATCCTTCACATCATCAGAGGAATCGGGAGGGAGTCTCTGTGGCGAAGTGGTCAAGCCGTTTTACTCGTGCTCCGAAGGTTGTGGGTTCGATTCCGGGCCGCGTCCTTCGGTTTACGAGTTAAATGTTTCGGAGACTCCTGTGGGTCGTCGCCAAAAGCTACGGAGTTCGTGCTTTGTGCGACGCTTTCCGTGCTGCGGAAAGAGACCGAGCCATATGGGATCCCGGTGCAATGAAGTCGACCCTGTCGACTTTTAAGCGACTTTTTTATCAGAGGAATCGAGTGTCGGTGCATATGCAGTAATAATGGTGGCAAAACCACAAGAGGTTGCCAAGCGCAGGGATAATAGTCTTTCATTTCCTCCAGCTGGAATTTCAATCATTCCCAGTAGCGAATTCTTCACTGCAAAGCCCACACCGTGTTGCCTTTTTTCTGTTTGCCCTCTACCCTTTCAAAAAAAGGTGTAATTGTTTTCCCTGAGTGACCCTTCCTCAGCGAGGCGAGTCTCCTGCAGGCCAGCAATATCAATGTTAAGACGATTGAGTTCAGCATCAATCACAGCCGTTTTTCTCACATCGTCAATATTGGTCAAGTCAGTGGAAAATCCTGGACACATGGTTCTCACGTTCCAGGTTGCAAGCCGTAGCTTGAGGTTTCTATTTTTCTTTTTATTAGATTATTATTTTTATATTATGGATTATGGATTATTATTATTGATTCATCATCATCAAGTGCCGTGCCGGCTGGCGTAGGCGTTCATGGCTCTCCATAGATCTCGGTCTTTGGTTCTCTGGATCAACTCTGCTGCTGATATTCCTCCATGCCACCGTCTCAATCCATCCAGCATCACTTCTCTTGGTCTACCTCTGCCTCTCTTCCCCTCGATCTTTCCAGTTGTTACGATGTTCTCCAATGCCTCTCTTCTCATCACATGACCGAGGAAAGCTGTTTGTCTCTGTCTTATTGTTGTATATAATGTTCTAGTTTCATTAGCCTGTTTCAGGCAGTCGTCGTTAGTTACTCTGGCAGTCCAAGGAATTCGCAACATTCGTCTCAGGAACCACATCTCTGTTGCTTCTAATTTCTTCTTAATTTGTTCATTTACATTCCAAGATTCACTGCCATACAGCAAAACTGGTTCTACATAGCATTTCAGCACTCTCTTTCTTACATTCAGTGACAGTGACTTATTGCATAAGATACTCTTCATTTTATGAAATGCGGCTTTTGCCTGCCCTATTCTGCTCCTAATCTCTGTTGTACATCTTCCATCTGATGTTATAAATGCCCCTAGGTATCTAAAATTATCAACTTGGTTAAGGATTTTCCCTTCTATTTCTATGTCACATTTTGGTGTCACCATTTTCTTTGATATTACCATTGCTACTGTTTTCTTGATATTCAAGTTGAGTCCTTTCCTTGCACTCTCTGTTACTACAACGTCTAATAATTGTTGTAGGTCTGTTGAATTATCCGCCACCAATACTGTGTCATCTGCATAGCGTATATTATTTATATTATAACCTCCAACTAGTATTCCTGACATCTCTTTGATCTCTCTCATTATTACTTCGCTATACAGGGAGAAAAGATCTGGTGACAAGACACACCCTTGTCGTACTCCTAGCTTTATCTGTTCGTAACTACCCTCTTTATTTCCCATTTTAATTGCTGCTACTTGGTTCCAGTAAATATTCTTTATTATTCTTAAATCTTTTCCATCAGTGTTGATATCTTCCAACATTTTAATCAGTTCATCATGTTTTACTTTATCAAATGCCTTAGTATAATCTATGAAGCACAAATATATGTCCCTCTGTTTCTCTATTGACCTTTCTATTAGTGTCCGCAATGTATAAATTGCATTGTTTGTGCCCTTTCCTTCCACAAATCCATACTGTTCTTCACTAATTTCCATTTTTCTTTTCTTTTTGGTTCTTCTCATTATGATTCTGAGTAGAAGCTTAGTGATATGGTTTATAAGGTTAATAGTACGAAAATCTTCACAATCAATTGCTCCTGGTCTTTTTGGTATAGCTATAAATACAGATTTCAGCATATCACTGGGTAAATACCCACTGCTGTAAATATCATTCAACATTTTGGTTAATATATCTACTCCAAATTCTCCCAATACTTCTAATTCTTCTATTGTGATTTCATCTGGCCCAGCTGTTTTTCCTTTCTTCATACGTTTCATAGCGTCAGCGACTTCTTCTTTCAGAATAGGTGGACCTTCTAAGTTACTATCTTCTGTTAATTCTGCCCTTTCTCCTTCATATAATTCTCTTATATACTCATTCCACCTCTTCATTATAGCATCTTCCTCTAATATTATCTTTCCTGTTTTTGATTTCAAACACCCTGTATTTATTCTTATTTTTTTTTTTCCTGTAAGCTCACTGATTTGTCTGTGCATATTTTTTGTATCTTTAATGGAATTTAATTCAATTTTTTTTGCATTGCTCGTTTAACCAACTTTCTTTAGCCTTCCCACATTTATCTTTTATTTCTTTATTTATCTTAGCGTATTCTTGTTTGTCATTTTTATACTGTTTTCTTTTGTCCATCAGGTTTAAGATATCTTCATTCATCCATTTTTTCTTAGCTATTTTGCCTCTCTCTGGTAATACTTCTTTGCTAGTTTGATGAATGGAGTCCCTTAACATTTCCCATTGTTCATCTATACTCTGTATTTTAGTTATTGCATTGTACCTATTTTTCACAGTCACTCTGTATTGTTCTTGCATTTCGTTATCTATTTTTAGAACCTCTTTATTAAGTCTCATGTTCTTAACCATTTTTTTCCCTCTTTTTAATCTTACTTTTATTTGTCCACATAGTGGTACATGATCACTATTACAGTCAGCACCAGGCATTGTCTTTACATTAATTAAAGCATTTCTAAATATTTTATTAATTAGTATGTAGTCAATTTGGTTGCGTATTTTCTTATCAGGGCTTATCCATGTGTACAGTCGTCTTTTATGGTGTTTAAACCATGTGTTTCCAATTATCATATCATTGATATTTGCCCATTCTATTAGCTTTTCCCATCTTTCATTTCTTGTACCTAAACCATAATTCCCCACTACATCCTCCATTTTTCCCTTTCCTACTTTTGCATTAAAATCACCAAGTATTATTTTTATTTCTTGTGATCCAATTTGAGCCATCACCATTTCTATTTCGTCGAAAAAGTGTTGTATTTCTTCATCACTACTGCTTGCTGTTGGTGCATATACTTGTATAATATTTATGTCTATTGGTTTGCCTTTGATTTTGACCATAATAACTCTATCTGAAATACACCAGTATCCATTAATTGACTTGGCTGTTTTTTCATCTAATATTATTCCTACCCCTTTCTCATGTGTCTCCCCTCCAGAATAAATTATTGTGTGATTGTCAGCTATAATTTTGCCCGATCCCTTCCATCTCATCTCACTAACGCCTAGTATATTCATTTTCATGCTATCCATCTCTCTTAGAACATTGGTCAACTTTCCTAGCTCATTTAATGTCCTAACATTCCATGTTCCTACTCTAAATTTATTTATTTTAGTTAAGATTTTGCCATCAGTAGCTGGATGACGGTCTGGTGTCACCTGTGGCTCATGACTGTCCCTACCGGACGAGGATGCCCTAAGACAGCCATTAACGTCCTTCACTAACTTTGATTTATGTTTTGCCATGAAGTCTTGGGAAGATAATGTGGTGGTTTCCCCTTGTCTTCCACATTCACATGGTGGTCTTTTTACCTCTGCTTTTGACAGCCATTTCCGTCTGCAAGGACAAGTGAGTGCCCTGCTCTGCTCAACTGCAGAGTTGTCCACTTATTCCGGTGGATACTCGGTCCCCAGAGCTGTGTTAGCCACACCGTAGTGTGTTTCCATCCTCTACCGCGTGGAGGTGCAGTTGGGATTTTCCCTTCATAAAGTTATGGTCTCTGACCAAAACTCTCCAGTACTTTTAGAGGACTATAGATTAGAGGATTATAGATTAGATTATTATTATTTTCTTTTATTAGTCGTCACTAGGATGAAGGAAATACCACAATTTAATATACAAGTAAATGTGAATCTTCTTAAACAAGTGAATCGGTACAATTATATCGGAACAGTCATAACATCGGATGGGAGATGCCAGTTTGAGATAAGAAGAGATAATCGCCGTGACAAAGGTAGCCGTGTACAAGATGAAAAACATAATGACCAATAAAATGATGTTAATTGCAATGAGAAAAAGATTTCTGAGGTGCTACATAGAACCTGTACTTGTGTATGGATGTGAAGAGTGGACAATGAGCAGAAAAGTTAAAAAAACATCTGATGGCTGGGGGAATGTGCTTTCTGAGGAAAATGCAAAGAATACCATGGACAGATAGAAAAACCAGTGACCAAGTACTACAAGAAACAAATGAAAATCGTAAACTGATTAGAGAAATTGGACGTAGACAGCCAATAGTTTTTGGAAATGTTATGAGAAAACATAAATTGGAGAGCTTTGTGACAACTGGCTAGATCGAAGGGAATAGAACAAGAGGAAGGCAGAGAAGTAAATATCTGGATGGTGGTATGGTCGAAACAAGAACACTGATCTGATCTACGACTCTGGTGATCGAATGAAATGGCGAATCATGGCCGCCCACGCTGATCGGTATGACACATGATGGATGATGGATGGATGGATCAATTAGATGGTGGTGAATGTGCGTACGCGTATTCTTATTTTCATGCCCATTGTCGGGGAAACTATTCTTTATCAGGGCACCGCAGAGCATAGGCTGAAAGCTGTTACTATATAGGATGAATTATAAGAAGAGAGACAGGAGGAAGTTGGCATACAAGACGGCCAAAGCCATCGACCGTATCCTAATAGAGATAGGAGAATGGATGTATATATAGGTCACCGCCATTCACTATGATGTTGAGCAGTAGTCTATTGAAGACCCTAGCCATGCTGCGTTGTATATAATTATAAGAACTGCAGGATGTCGACGATTATTAACACCAATGTCATACTGCATAGCTCTAAGAGCTGTAGGCTGTCGACATATATAACAACCAACGCCATACTGCATGGCTCTAAGAGCTGTAGGCTGTCGACATATATAACAACCAACGCCATACTGCATGGCTCTAAGAGCTGTAGGCTGTCGACATATATAACAACCAACGCCATACTGCATGGCTCTAAGAGCTGTAGGCTGTCGACATATATAACAACCAACGCCATACTGCATGGTATATAAGAGCTGTAGGCTGTCGACATATATAACAACCAACGCCATACTGCATGGCTCTAAGAGCTGTAGGCTGTCGACATATATAACAACCAACACCATACTGCATGGCTCTAAGAGCTGTAGGCTGTCGACATATATAACAACCAACACCATACTGCATGGCTCTAAGAGCTGTAGGCTGTCGACATATATAACAACCAACACCATACTGCATGGTATAAAAGAACTGGAGGCTGTCGACTCCAACAACCAACGCTATATTCCATGGTATATAAGAACTGGAGGCTGTGGACTTATATAACAACTAATGCTATACTGCATGGCCTATGAGTATAAGAACTGGAGGATGTTAACATACATAACAACTAACTGGCGCTTATAGAAGTTTCGAGGATCTAGCTGGACATGCACAGAAGTACACTTGTTCATGCAGCGAGGTGTTGTCGTCATGTAGAGGTGACAGGTTCGAATCCCGGTGGGATATCCATAGCTTTCAATGTATATGTTGTCTAGTGTCTTCTCTAATTTCTATTTCATTATTCTACGTCTATGAGCCACAATAAATTCTTGTTTATTTGTAAAGTCCTACATATACCCTAGTCTCTAGACCAGTGTTTCCCAACCTTTTTTGTGCTATGCCCCACCAAAGCCTTTCTAAAATTCTTATGCCCCCCCCCCTCTACACCCCCCCCTCCAACATATGCATCATTTTTCTTCATGCTTCTTCTTCTTCTTCTTCTTCTTCTTCTTCTTCTTCGTCTTTCTTCTTCTTCTTCTTCTTCTTCTTCTTCTTCTTCTTCTTCTCTTCTTCTCTTCTTCTTCTTCTTCTTCTTCTTCTTCTTCTTCTTCTTCTTCTTCTTCTTCTTCTTCTTCTTCTTCTTCTTCTTCTTCTTCTTCTTTCTTCTTCTTCTTCTTCTTCTCTCTTTTCTTCTTCTTCTTCTTCTTCTTCTTCTTCTTCTTCTTCTTCTTCTTCTTCTTCTTCTTCTTCTTCTTCTTCTTCTTCTTCTTCTTCCTTCTTCTTCTTCTTCTTCTTCTTCTTCTCTTCTTCTTCTTCTTTCTTCTTCTTCTTCTTTCTTCTTCTTCTTCTTCTTCTTCTTCTTCTTCTTCTTCTTCTTCTTCTTCTTCTTCTTCTTCTTCTTCTTCTTCTTCTTCTTCTTCTTCTTCTTCTTCTTCTTCTTCTTCTTCCTTCTTCTTCTTCTTCTTCTTCTTCTTCTTCTTCTTCTTCTTCTTCTTCTTCTTCTTCTTCTTCTTCTTCTTCTCGTTCTTCTTCTTCTTCTTCTTCTTCTTCTTCTTCTTCTTCTTCTTCTTCTTCTTCTTCTTCTTCTTCTTCTTCTCTTCTTCTTCTTCTTCTTTCTTCTTCTTCTTCTTCTTCTTCTTCTTCTTCTTCTTCTTCTTCTTCTTCTTCTTCTTCTTCTTCTTCTTCTCTTCTTCTTCTTCTTCTTCTTCTTCTTCTTTTCTTCTTCGTCTTCTTCTTCTTCTTCTTCTTCTTCTTCTTCTTCTTCTTCTTCTTCTTCTTCTTCTTCTTCTTCTTCTCTTCTTCTTCTTCTTCTTCTTCTTCTTCTTCTTCTTCTTCTTCTTCTTCTTCTTCTTCTTCTTCTTCTTCTTCTTCTTCTTCTTCTTCTTCTTCTTCTTCTTCTTCTTCTTCTTCTTCTTCTTCTTCTTCTTCTTCTTCTTCTTCTTGTTTCACTATCAGACTTCAATATGATTAATGCATAGAAAATAGCAGTCAACTTAAGCTTGTTGATATCCGAATGAGTTTGTCCTCAAATGGAGCGAGTGTAAATCAAAATACTGTTCTCTGTTCTGCATATTTTGACAGTCCTGCAACAAATGTTCAGCTGTTGTTTTACCAGTTTCACAGTTGCATTCATCAATATTTCACATCTTTAGTTGATTAAACATGTGGTATTTCAGCCTGTTGTAATCTGTCCACAGGGCCGAGCCGAGCTATGATACAGAGAGGCGGTGGCATCAGGCGGCACCATACGTTTGCGGCAGAAGCAGCGAAATCAAAATACAGTGATAAAAACTCCGCCGCGGAGCAAACACTGCAGGAGGGTTCTGATCATCAGAAGTAATTCCCCCTTTCCCGAATGTTTCTGCCCATTTACCTACTTAACATTCTCTAGGGGCGTGATCATCCTGGTCATGACTCCGGGCGTCGTTCTCCTGCAGTGAGAGACGTTCGGTCGATTTCGTTGTCTTTGTTGTTTGTTTGTGCTTATCCCTTAGGTGTGAACATGTCCACTCTGAAGCCTCCCTCCCTCAGTGAGGAGAGCCTGTGCAGTCGGTGCTTGTGCCCTCACACTATCTTAGCACGTGTGGTCGTGGGATGTTTCCTCAGTCAACCGCCTCTATCCCCTCCATTCGTTTCCGTTGCCGTATTCCTTCTTCGTGGCCCTTTCACGGCACCGTACTCTACTAGGAAGCCGGTTCTTTCTCTTGGTTTTTCGACCCAACATTCAATAATTAAAATTCTTTAAGGAGCGGAATTTCGAAAAGAAAAAAAAAAACATTTAACGGGCGGCATTTCGAAGACGTGCATCATACTGAGAAATCTACCTCACGATGGCAGTAACATGGGCTTTCATATGACTGGAATTACAGAATTATACCCACGTTTGTGTATTAAGTGCATGGTCGGAAATATCGAGGCATGCTCTGTACGCAGACAGTTGACTGAATCGCTGTAGAGGTCTGCTGTACGTAGAGTAACCTTCATCTTCGTTATGGGGCAAGCGGGAGTTGAAGGAAATGGCGGAGCTGATAAACTTGCTGGCTCTGCATCCCCTGCTGACAGCCCGCCCATGGATCGTATCGATGTTATTAACGCCCTTAGAGAGATGTCGAGAGCGTAGGACTTTGACGTAGTGATTCCAGATCTTTGTCCACAATGAGAGACTCGGGAGTAAGAACTGGCACGGCCAGACACGAGAACAACATCGAGGGGAACCAAGGGTCTCGACAGCCAACAGAACTGGCAAAATTAGCCGCCGGACGCTGATGTATTTGTTTGGTTTGGTGGAAGGTGAGGAGAAGGTTCTGAGCACTTATGGACCTTGTCCGGAGTTCAAGGACGATACACCAGCAGATAACATATTAAGCAACGTCACCTAGGATGCCCCGCCCCCTTTTTTTCACAAAGGGAGGTAACCTAATAATTACAAACATTTCATTATTTCAAAGTATATAATTTGGTTATCAAAGTAGCTGCTGTAAAATATATATACATTAAGCCTCAACAGTTAGGATCAAGTAAAGAGGTAAGTTATTGCAGTTTACAGCAGGCTGGGAGCAATAATCAAATAGTTGTTTGCATCATATTGAAATAGTAATAAGCAGTTGCACGTCGGCGCTATGTACTTGAAAGTGAAATATTCGTAATTGGTTTAATTAACCTTCATATGTGAACTCGTCTTTTTCTAGGAGGGAGAACTGCAGAGCTGTTGTCGCGGCTCAAGTTCACCCTTAAACTTCCAAAATAAGTCCTATGTGTGCGGATGTCCTAGAAGGTCGTTCGTATGTCTCAGTGGCCTGTATTATTATGTCTTTATTTACCAGCTTTCTTTGGTCATGTGATGAGAAGAGAGGCTTTGGAGAACATCGTGATAACTGGAAAGATCAAGGGAAAGAGACGCAGACAGACCAAGAGAAATTATGCTGGATCGACTGAGACTGTGGCATGGAGGAATACCATCAGCAGAGTTGATCTAGAACATGAAAGACCGAGATCTATGGAGAGACATAAATGCCTACGCCAGCTGGCAGGGCACTTTATGATGATGATTTAACAGAAAACTTTGGCCATAATGATTCTCCAATGTTTCAGTCATCATCGTCATTATCATGTGCCATGGCAACTGTTGTAGAATTCTTTCTCTTGGTCTCCGCCTGCCTCTTGTATCCTCCACCTTTCCCGTTGTGACGACATTCTCCAGCTTTCCCCTTCTCACGACACGCCCAAAAATGTGGACTGTCTTCATCTGATGCGATTAACTAGGTCTCTTTGTGAGTTCACTTCACAATGACCGGCACTCACACTATTGAACAAAAACCAGCGCAAGGCGGTCATCTTCCATATCACCTGCAGCTATGTTTCTAACCCGATAGTCGGGATATTTAATTGTGTTCTAACACCTTCGCCCCACCGCCGGTTTTATATTAAGAAGTTAAAATAGTTCAAATGTGACCTGATGAATGTGTGGTGATTGATATATTGTGACATCCTCCTTGGCACTGGGTCGGGATCTTTTGATATTGAAGTCCCTACCACCTCTAGAAGAAACACGACCCACCCAGACATAAGCCCAGTCTAGCCCCACGTCCTGTGCTGAACCATGACCCACCCATGCATACACCCAGTCTAGTCCTATTCCCTGTGCTGAACCATGACCCACCCATGCATATACCCAGTCTAGCCCCATGTCCTGTGCTGAACCATGACCCACCCATGCATACACCCAGTCTAGCCCCATGTCCTGTGCTGAACCATGACCCACCCATGCATACACCCAGTCTAGCCCCATGTCCTGTGCTGACCCATGACCCATCCATGCATACACCCAGTCTAGCCCCATGTCCTGTGCTGAACCATGACCCACCCATGCATATACCCAGTCTAGCCCCATGTCCTGTGCTGAACCATGACCCACCCATGAATATACCCAGTCTAGCCCCTTGTCCTGTGCTGAACCTATGACCCACCCAGGTATAACATGTCTAGCCCCATGTCATGTGCTGAACCATGACCCATTTAGGTATACTCCTAGTCTAATCCTATGTCCTGTGTTGAATCTTGACCCACCCAGGCATACTCCCAGTTTAGCCCCATGTACTGTGCTGAACCATGACCATGACGTCTTAATATGCTTCTCTGCTGATGTCTGGTTCCAGTACCAGTCCTGCACCCCCCCCCCCCGCCCCGCTGATTTCTTGACTTTGGAGAGGAACACGGGAGCTCTCCAACACAGCGGCTTTGGTACCGGGTGGAGAGACCAAGTCTCTACACCGACTTCACTCTGGTACCGGGTGGAGAGACCAAGTCTCTACACCGACTTCACTCTGGTACCGGGTGGAGAGACCAAGTCTCTACACCGACTTCACTCTGGTACCGGGTTGAGTGACCAATGCTCAACACCGACTTCACTCTGGTACTGAGTTGAGAGACCAAGGCTCTACTCTAGACGGAGTGAGACGATGGTAGGGAAGGTAGAACTGATTCAGAACATCAGTTTAGTTTAGTTTAGTCGATGGATCAACATCACGGCACTCGGGTGTAACCAATAAGTGCTCCGTTCTCCTCCTAACTCAAACCTGAGTCTGAAGAAACTCAGCTCAGTGCACGAACTCCGTAGCACCGGCGAGGATCCTGAAATATTTTAGGTAGATTTTGAACTCGAAATATTGCCCGGGCAGCGCCGTTAGACAACTCTTTTTCGATTTCCAACAGCTAAGGAATTTTTTACGTGCGCAACAATACACACGGTCGTCCGATCTCACTACCCAGAAACCAGGAGAAATTTTATTACTAGAAGTCCACGTGAAAAAATCCCGGTCCTCACCGGGGCTTGAACCCGGGACCTCCAGCACTCTAGGCGGACACCATACCTCGAGACCACTCAGCCCCCTCCCCCACCCCACCCACCCCACCCCTCAGAACACTAGTGACCGAGATCCGTGGAGATACATGAACGCCTAGTATTTTTGGAAGGGCACATGATGATGATGATGATGTTGATGAAGAGGTATTCGCACCTCCAAACACAGATTCCTTCAGCGATTTGCTAACATCATTTGGATGTGACAGATTCGGATCGAGAGTTTGACTATCTTCTTCTTCTTCTTCAGCTTTCCGAGCCATTGAGGTTCTTTGCTGCAAATACAATCCGTCTCCATTCGTCTCTCTGGTGGACCTTCTCTTGCCAGTCGTTGATTCCAAGTGCTTGTAGGTCTGTACATGTATTATCTCTCCACCGTCTTCTTGGTCTACCTCGGGGTCTACGGTAATTTATTTCCTGAGTGTAAGCGAGTTTTGTTTCCCTATTACCTTCCATTCTTTCTATATGCCCCAGCCATTGTAGTCTATTAGCCTTCATGATACCAGTGATTAGCGGGGACTTAAACAGATCATAAATGTCTTTGTTACTTCTTCTTTTCCACTCTCCACTTTGTGTATCCTTAATGGGTCCAAAGATGCGTCTTAAAATTTTGTTCTCAAAGGTTTGTAACAATGCTTCGTCTCCTTTCGTTGTACTCCAGGTGAGAGTTTGACTATAACTGTCATTATTTCTAATCTAATGTTTTCCTATTATTCTATATTTATAAGAAAGAAGAAAGAAGAAAGAAGAAATCGAAGAAAATCGGGAGCCTTGGAATGCGATCAACATCGAACAATTAATATAATGAGCCACATCACGAAGATTCTGCTGAGAATTACCATACAAAAAAAAAGAGTTAGGAAGAAAATACAACCTAAAATAGGAGAAGACTGATGTGGGTTTGTAGAAGACAAGGGCACAGTAAATGCTGTGTATATACTGAGAACAGTAATTGAATGTTCTATAGAAGTAAACAAAGATCTATATCTTTGCTTTATTGACTACACAAAGGCTTTCGATAAAGTGAGACATGTCAACATGATAAGGATGCTTGAAGATCTACAAATTGAGGAAGACAGAAGATCTACAAATTGAGATGGAAAAGACCTTAAACTTGTGAAAAACATATATTGGAAACAACAAGCTGCCATCAGAATTGATAACGATGTAGGTCAATATCAGCCTATTAAAAGACGTGTGAGACAGAGATATGTAATGTCTCCAGATCTTTTTTCCCTGCACAGTGAAAATATTTTAAGAAATGTAGAAGATATGGAAGGAATCAACATTGGGGGGACAATACACCAATAACATTAGATATGCAGATGATACATACTTTATTGCAGTTAATGAACAGGACCTGCAACATTACGTAGATGCGGTTGTTGCACACAGTGAACAACTAGGGTTAGAACTGAATATTAAGAAGACACAGATTATGGTCGTCGCTGGGATAAAGGAAATACCACAATGTGATATACGAGTAAATGGGCATATTCTTATGCAAGTGAATCGATTAAGTTATCTCGGCATAGTCATACCATCTGATGGGAGATGCCTTGAAGAGATTAGAACAAGAATTGCCATTGCGAAGGTAGCCTTTTGCAAGATGAAAAACATACTGACCAATAAAAAGAAATCAACTGAAACGAGAAAAAGAGTGTTGAAGTGTTACATAGAACCTATACTTTTGTATGGGTGTGAAGCGTGGACAGTAAGCAGTCAAGCTGAAAAACAGCTGATGACTGTGGAAATGTGGTTTCTGAGGAAAACGCAAAGAATACCATGGACAGGCAGAAAAACCAATGAACAAGTCCTTCAAGAAACAAATGAAGATCGTAAACTGATTAGAGTCATTAGACGTAGACTGTCACAATATTTATGAGAAGAAATGACTTGGAGAACTTGGTGACGACTGGCAATATCGAAGGGAAGAGACCAAGGGAAAGACCGAGAAGTAAATACCTGGATGGCTTGGCCACGTGGCATGGTCGAGACAGGAACATGGAGCTGATCCACGACTCTGGTGATCGAGTGAGATGGCAGAACATGCCCGCCCTCGCTTATCGGCACGGCAAATGACGGATGGATGTTTTCCTATTTTTTTTTTTTTTTTTTTTTTTTAGCATATCCTTTTTACAGGACTTAGCTGTCAACACCAGCATCTTTCAGCTGTATGTTGATCTCTTGGCAAGATTACGCTCAGTAGTTTGCCATTGCTTTCTGAGCGGCCGGCTCACATACCCCGTAAGTTACCGATGCGATTCGAACCACAGCTGATTTGAACCGTCATCACGTTACCTGACGAGAGTATACGAGATTACGGAGAAAAGTCATAACCTCTAAGCCACGAAGCCGGCGTTTTCCTATTACTGCTACTATTTTCTTTTGCATTTTATCAGTGTCTATCAATACATGGGAAGTTATTTCTCGCGCTGCTAGGTTGTTGTGTGCCTAACAATAGAACAACTGTAAACTATAGAGTTCAATGGCTGACAGTGCTGTACGCTTCACCTCCCTGTTCCCTCTAGTTTTCAAGTACATTCAATTTCTCCTCCTATACCTGTCTTTTCTACCTGTGGGTGCCCGCCCCTGGCTCGTCAATTATCTCCTCTATCTATATTTGTCAGGAGAGCACGTTTTGGTTTCGCAGTAGTACGGGGATCCTCCATCCGTTCATAGAGTAAACTTGAACCGGGCGATTCCATTTCAGGGTTAGTGGCGGGTAAGTCTGAGGTATTTAATTCAGAGTGAATTCAAGAACAGGAAATAAATAACAGCGTTTTAAATAACAAGAATGGTTTCTTGAAAGGAAATGTTTACAAAAATAATGTACACACAATAGCGTACCTGAAAGAAACAATCAGAATTACCATTAAAGAAATAAAAACAGACACGTTGCAGAAAGTATTTGAAATTATGAAGAGACGCGTACAGCCATGTCTTGAAGCCCGTGGTGGACATTTCCAACACCTGTTATAATGAATACTTGCTTGGTACTTTCCAGCTTCCCTAAAACGTTGTTAGACCATAGCAGTGATTATTGTAACTAATTTAACTAATTTTTAGCACATTGTCTTTTGATGACGTCATGTACTTCATTTTTCAAATGTGTTCTACATACAAAGTGTAGTGAGACTTTCAAACACTCGGTATATGTTAGACACTAGCTGCTAGAAATGCTTACGGTGTGTTGATGACGCGCTTTGGGTGTTCAAACCTTACACTGGTCAGTTGAACTTTGACTTCTCATTTAGAACACAAACTACTCAATGTAAAGTTGCCCAGACAATCAGTCTGGGGTTGATCACAACGTTCTGTAAAGGACATGAAATTGTCTAGTAGTAAGACCGACCCACATCACACTGCCCTTTGTCTTACACGGCTAGGTGGGTTTCTTCCCTTTTGTCTACACAGGTAGGTGGGTTTCTCTTCCTCTTTGTCTACACGGGTAGGTGGGTTTCTCTTCCCCTTTGTCTACACGGCTAGGTGGGTTTCTCTTCTCCTTTGTCTACATGGCTAGGTGGGTTTCTCTTCACCTTTGTCTACACGGCTAGGTGGGTTTCTCCTCCACTTTGTCTACACGGCTATGTGGGTTTCTGTTCCCCTTTGTCTACACGGCTAGGTGGGTTACTCTTCCCCTTTGTCTACACGGCTAGGTGAGTTTCTCCTCCCCTTTGTCTACACAGCGGGGTGGGTTTCTCTTCCCCTTTGTCTACACAGCGGGGTGGGTTTCTCTTCCCCTTTGTGTACACAGCGGGGTGGGTTTCTCTTCCTCTTTGTCTAGACAGCGGGGTGGGTTTCTCTTCGCCTTTGTCTACACGGCTAGGTGGGTTTCTCTGCCCCTTTGTCTACACGGCTAGGTGGGTTTCTCTTCCCCTTTGTCTACACAGCTAGGTGGGTTTCTCTTCCCCTTTGTCTACACGGCTATGTGGATTTCTCTTCCCCTTTGCCAGCTGTCTTACCATTACAGATATAACCTTCTCTTGTAGATACAACCGTCTCTTGCAGCTACAACTGTCTCTTGCAGCTACAACCGACTCTTGCAGATATAACCGACTCTTGCAGATATAACCGACTCTTGCAGATATAACCGTCTCTTGCAGATGTAACCGTTTCTTGTAGATATAACCTGTCAGAAGTGGGGAGCGCCGCCGCCAAAGTTATGTACTTATCATTGGCGAGTACAACGATTTGTCAGAAGTGACAATTGTTGATCTCTGACCGAGACGACAATTTGTTAGAAATTGACTCGGGACAAAATCTATATGGCTGAACTACATATTTAGCCCATGAATATCCAAGGGTACAGCTGAAAGTGGCTTGTTAAATTAGCAGGTCTTGATATTCTCCAAGAGTGGGAAAAGGGAGAGTTAGATGACTAGGTTTACGTCTCCGAATGGATTACTAGCCAGAGCAGATATTTTCTCCCTGACAAGTTTCCTCTCCCTGGCGTATATGTAAACCCCTACCAATGTACACACACAAACACGTATGCACAATTGGAAAATAACAGATAACTACGAGTTTAAAACAAAATACTTTAATTACTATTAATATCGTGGAATGGATATCACGATGATGATGATGATGATGATGATGATGATGATGATGATGATGATGATGATGATGATGATGATGATGATGATGATGATGATGATGATGATGAAATCATATAGGTTTATGAAATACAACAATAATTAAGTTAAATGACGAAAAGAAAATACATAACTCGAAGGTTACTTGTATCCTGTCTGGATCTCTGGTCGTGTTACAAGTGAGATAAGCAACAGTAGGCTTCTGCTTAGGTCCAGTAAACACCTACGCTCCTGTAGGAACAGCCCGCCGATTTTCTGGATGCCTGCCGGTCCTGACGCACCCTGGTGGTCCCTTGTTCTTTGGATCTATACCTAGGCGCTCTTCTTGAGAGCTTGGAAGAGATAATCAAGAATGTGTATTATCTAGTTCTACATCAGTATAATCCTATGTAATACAAACAATCAACCCACCCCCATATACATACTCACAATAACAATTCTGACAGTATCTCTCTTCCAGTTTTACTGCGTTCACTCTCCTCTTTGTCCCTCTATATCTCTCTATTACTGTCTAGTCGGAGACGGACTTTTCCGGTCTAACACGCATGTAGTTACAAATCCTGCCACCCCGTATAATGCTCCGTCATGCGGAATGAAATGTCCTACGTCAATGTCACTAATTCAGACACCCAGTTCCCCACATCTGCTCCGTTGAAACTTTAGTTTAGCAGTAGTGATATCCTAATAGTATCTGATCACGGGGATTAAGTGCCGTGATCATCCTCTGGGGTAGGCCTTAGTGAGTTACGGTGCACGCTCGTTCACTACACACTGGAAGTACTAGGCGCACCATACACCCAATACCAATTGTGGATGAGGTCCGCACCACTACACGTCTGCGTCAACCACAATCAATAGGCAATATGCCAATTCGCGCGGCGCATAAGCACACAATAGCATAACATCCAATTCCTTCCAGTGACTACTATATGACAAATTGCATCTCAAACATCATCATCATCATCATCATCATCATCTTCCACTTCTGCCGTCAAGCGTCGTGGGGAGGAATAATTTGCGTTCCAGTGCCCGGTGGACGGCACTGGATAGTGTCATTCCGTGTGGTTGTACAATGTCTCTGATGTCGTCAATCCATTTTCTTCTTGGACGTCCTCGTGGTCTCGTCGCAGATGATCTTTGATGTAAGGCCAGTGATGGTAGTTGCTGATGTTGCATTCTAACAACATGGCCAAACCACTTGATCTTCTGTCTTTCAATAAATGTGGCACAAGGTGTTGATCCCACAGTCTGTCTGATAGTAGCATTCCTTACTCGGTCTCGGATTGTTAAGTTGGCAGCTCTCCTCAGGCATCTCATTTCGCAGGTGTTGATCTTGCGAAGGTGTAATTTGGATAAAGTCCAGGTTTGAGATTGGTAGCATAGGGTTGGTGTGAATATGCTGTTTATTATCTGTCGTTTTGCGGACATGGGTATGTTTGGATGTTTCAGTAAGGGTGACAGTTGATATGTAAGTGCACTAGATTTTTGACATCTGATTTCAATTTCTCTGTCTAATCTGCCATCTTCTGTGATCATACTTCCAAGGTATTTGAATTCTTTAACTTGTTTCAGAGGTGTGTTATTTATCTGTATACTTAGTGGGCCTGGCGATCTGCTAACTAGCATTACTTCGGTTTTGGCTGTGTTTATACTCATATTGTATCTGCTGCAGGTTGAACTCAGATTAGTAATATGATTTTGTAGTCTGCCCTCGTCGCTGTAAAACAGGCACTGATCATCTGCAAATAGAAGTTCATTTATTCCCTGTGGGTCAGTTGTTTCATCTGGAGTTAAGAGTTCTAAATTTTCTGAATCTGGTCTGTCGAGACTTGCTTCTTTGGAAATTCTGTCCATGTAGATATTGAATAGCAGGGGAGAGAGCACACATCCCTGTCTCACTCCTGTATTGACTGTGAACATATCTGATATACCTTCCTGTGTTCTTATTGCACTTTGGCTCGAGTGATACATGGCTATGATGTTTTCTAGCAGTTGCCCTTCTATCCCATAGTCTTCAAGGATGGTCCATAATTTGTATCTGTCTACTCTATCAAAAGCCTTTTCCTGATCTACAAACACAATATTCTGCTGGTCACTATATTCAATAGTTTTTTCACAAATTTGTCTAAGTGTAAATAATGCATCAGTGCAACTTTTACCTTTCCGAAAACCGAATTGTGCTTTGCTTAACTGTTGTTCAACTATTGGTCTAGCTCTTTGTTCCAAAAGTTTTGCATACATTTTCCCTATATGGCTCAGGAGTGATATACCTCTGTATGTTTCGCACTCTCTCATATTGCCTTTCTTTTTCCATATTGGTAATATTATTGCCTGTTGCCAATCATCTGGGACTTTTCTTTCTTCCCATGCTATATTAAAAAGTCTTGTTAGCCATTTAACTCCTGTTTCCCCACAGGCCTGAATAGCTTCTGTGGTTATTCCATCTGGACCTGGTGATTTGTTTTTAGGACTTTTCTGTATAACTGCTTTGACTTCTGCAGGTATGAAATTTGGTTCTTGCTGTCCCTGGCGTTTAGGCACAAAAGTGAGGTTTCCTATGTTATCTGTGGGGTTAAGTAGTTCTTGAAAGTATTCAGCCCACCTTGCTAGTCTTTGTTGTGGATTAAATATTGGCATACCTCTTTTGTTGTTTATGATGGTGGTTGGGTTGTAACATGCATCTCTGTTTCTAATTGTGGTGACACGTTTATAAAATTCTCTTGGGCAGTCTTTGCTAAGGGTCGCCATCTGTTCACCGTATATTCTCCAGGATTCATCTTTAGATGCTCTAATTGTTCGTTTGGCATTACGTCGTGCTATTCTATAAGTAATATAGTCCTGTTCAGATTTAGTTGTGATCCACTTTTTGAATGCTACCTTCTTTTTGAATATGCTATCTTTAACTTCGTTGTTCCACCAGGCTGTTCTTAATCTTTTGTCCTGCCCTACTTTCTTTGTTCCACATTTATTTTTCAGTGTGTCGAGCATGGCAGTCTTGAAACATGTCCATTCCTTATCTACGCTTGAGTGGTCATCAGGGATGTTCTTATGTAGGTTTTGGATTTCTTGATTGAATTCGTCTTTAACCGTATTTTCCTGCAGCCTCCTATAATTGATGACATGTGTTGTTACCTTTTTGTTATTTATTTTCCTGTGTGGTGAAATCTTCTTTATTATGACTGGCTTGTGATCAGTATCAACATCTGTATTTGGGAGTGCTCTTGAATCTAATAGTAGCCATCTGTCTGATTTCCTAATTAGAATAAAGTCAATTTGGGATGCTTGGTTTATGTCATTCCATTTATACCAGGTTTTGGTGTGGCTACGACGATGTTGAAAAAAACTATTTGCTATTATTAGTCCATGTTCCGAACATATGTTGAGTAGATGTTGACCATTGCTGTTACAATCAGTCTCTGTGTCGCTGAATGGCCCCATGCAATCCTCCCACGGTGTCCTTCGTGTGCCTATTCGTCCGTTAAAATCACCCATCACAACTAGTTCATCTGTCTCCTTGACATTATTTAACGTGTCTGCAAGTTTATCAAAATATTAGTCTTTGTCTTCGTCGCTGTAAGTGTCATTACATGGGGCGTATGTTTGTATAAAAGTTGTTGTTCTATTTCCTTCTTTGATCTGTACTAGTATTATCTTTTCTGATATAAATTTAGTGTTGATAATAGCTTTCGCTTTGTCTGGATGCAACAAAAAACCCACTCCATGTTTAGCTGTAGCTCGCTGATCGACGCCACTCCATATAAGGACGTAACCTTCATGTGTTCGTTTCGTGTTCTGCCCCTTTTTCCTAGTGTCTGCGAGTCCTAATAATTGAATATTTGATTGTTTCATGAACTCTACGAGAGCTGGTTCCTTATATCCTAGACCTGTAACATTCCAAGTTGCAAAAATCTCTTTTCTATTTGAAGTGTGTCGAAATGTCGTCGTTAGTCGCTTGTTGTGTCGCTTCGGTGTGTAGTTTCCGGCGTGAACGCTGATAGACCTGCGTTTTTCTCTCAATTTCCTCCATAATTCTCGAGCAATAGTTCTTGAACAAATAAATTCCCTATCGGTTTGCTGGACCTGTCGTAGGTTCATCCTTATTTGAACAAATTGATGTTAAGAAACACGCATCAATTTGTTCAAATAAGGATGAACCTACGACAGGTCCAGCAAACCGGTAGGGAATTTATTTGTTATCTCAAACATCAAATACACATAAAGTAAGCACAGTCAAAATAGGCATATAATGATAATCAATATAATAGCATAATGCATGAGTTAGTAACAATATTGTATACATACAAAATGAGACATATAAACAGGTCTCATCGGAGTAACCACACATGACAGCCGCATTGTTGGTCTACCCAATTCAGTCGCTTAGCCACTGCTGTGGTAAGAATTAAAAGAAATATAGTCATTAGACTATATTCTGTACAACGGCTGCACACAAAAAACAAAAGGAGACTAGGCTAGTTTTCATAGAAATAACCAGAGTAGGTAATCTACTCAAAGTTAGTACGCCTAAAGAACTTGAATAATTACTGTTGGATTATGAGATTGATGGCTCAATCCCAAAGAGAGAAAGGACACACGTTCCTTTTCCTCAATGTCATCCTGCCCGTTATAATCAATTAAGCTAGCACTGGCTCATATGCTTGCTCTAATATATCTATTGATAGATATAGAGTTCAGAGAACCAAGGCATTCCTTCAGGGAACAATGTAACGTTTCCTGAAGTTCAACACTTTCTTGTTGGGGTTCCTTACGTCTCTTCTCTCCCAACTGATTAATATCTAGGGTGTGTCTATTGACTTACTGACACGACAAGAAAATACTCAAAGGAGGAAATGACCTCTTACATAATTTATTAAAACATAAACATGTTTTATGGTCATTCATTACATTAACAACAACAAGTACAATTAATATTCTACATTAATAGGTACAAGTTCAAGAAATTTCTTCCCTGGATACCTGAAATATAATATTACAATTTCATGTAAGTTTGGGAAAGACTATCTTAACTTGCTTATCCTAGTTGTACTTCAGGGTGCCTGGATCCCTGATGTCACTAATTCTGAATCTGGTGTTATGTTCTCATAAAGAGGGATAATTGTCTCACTGGGTATAGGATAGTAATTGTTCCTTATACTCCAGCTAAGTTACCTTCCTACTGGGCTCGGACTGTTTGCAGGTGAGTTCTGGTTGGGATACTGTTCTGCATCACTTTTTCAGAGACTTCACTCATAAAAGAAAGTCAGACCTGGATCTAGATTCAGTCAAGCTTCTACCTTCACCAAGTCCTGCATTCAACTACTGCATTCCACAACTGCATTCCACAACTGCATTCCACAACTGCATTCCACAACTGCATTCCACAACTGTATTCCAACTAGTCATGTCTGGATCTAGTGGTACCAATTTACTCTCTGAAAGTTCATCATTCAACAATCTATAATCATACCATCAATATGACAATAGAAATGCAATGCTGTAAGTAACCATCAAGTGAAAGCAATATGATGAATCTTGTTCTTAGAGAAAATAAACATAGAAGAAAGATAGTCTTGGTGTTCTCAATTAGTAATCACCAACATAATTGTTTGCTCTCCCTCCAATCTTCCACTATCAGGTGTTCAAGGTTAACCAGCAGATGTGCAGTTTCATCTACACTTATGCCTGCCCTCCAGGTCTATAGTTTAATTAATACCGTGATTGATTTGGAATTTGATAATTATGTCGACCATTCTCTTCTGTACTTAGTTTAGTTCTCTACATCTTTTTCTATTTAAGAAACAGTGTCTCATACATTATGGGTTTTGCAAATCATTTCCCATTTCAATGAGTATTTGCTTATAAACAATATAAGTACATTTTGGTATCAATTCCTGTATATTATTCCGGCGAATTCTTTTCTAGTCCAAAGTTTTACGGCGAGTATATTCCCTCCTCTTCACCGTCTCTACACTAAGACTGTAGTTCATTTATCATCATCATCATTCTCATTATTATCATTACCATAATCATCATGCTCATTATAATCATTACATCATTCTATCATTATCAACATCATCATGATTACATTAATATCATTACACGACATTCATCATCATCATCATCATTGTATTACATTATTATCATTACACTAGACCATATGTGTTAACAGGAGTGACATGAAATACAAAGTGGGATTTTGCTCAAGGTACAAAATCAGATGCTTGTAGTATGAGTAATGTATGATATGGTTTGTGTCATGCTTAGCGCACAAAAAGAGATGATTGTACGATAAGTGATATTTAATACAATGTGTTTTCATGCGTCGGAGTGTACTAAATTATTATTCAGTTTATGGGTTATGCCGAACAAGTTCTCTGGTGATAGACATGCCATTACACATCCAAGTTTGCTTTCTACCATTAGACTGATTGTTAACTCATACTACTCCTTTGCAGCATTCACTCATTCTTAAACATAATATTCATATGTATGGATGATCAATTCTCTCATCTATCAGATATCATTCATATGTGCATGGATGATCAATTCTCTCATCTATCATCATTCATACTTGCATGTAAGAAAAGTAGCTAGACTTATGTGATTTCCCAATGATAACTTTAAATGTTAACACCACTGACATCACAATGAGATCTCACCCATTCATCAGACACAATCATATCTGTATGGATGACAATCATGCATATGTAGGTGCTTTATCCATGATAGATTCACAGGTTCAATAAAAATGATATTACAATGAAATCTCATCCCTCATCATAAATTATAATATTTCCTGATTGATAATTAATCATTCATATTCAGGTGTTTTACAAATGATACATTCACATCTGTTTACAATAATGAATCACACATGACACAAGCATGCTCTTCAATGACAATGATCTGTGTGATCATGAGGCATAATTATGAGATTCTCAAAGGATACTTCCTCATGTGAGCAATAATAAAAATACACAGGGGTCCCCACATTGTCTCATGAATTTATGTGATCTACTCAGTCTACATTCAGGCATCATGAATCTTAACCATTCTAGCATGCCGGTTGACTAAGTATTATTGTGTGGCACAAACATTAATTCCATATGTTTACAACATTCAAAATACATTTGACTCACCACATGGGTGCTTTACTCAACACACAAAATAATGATCCCTATAGAATCTATTTGGTTCTCATGTGTTCATGAAATACCAGAAAACTATTTGTTTGCCCATGTGCTCATGTCAAAAATAAATCTACTGACTAATTACAAATTACACTAATGTCTCTATTAGTGCTGGCACATGTAAACTAGTTTTAAATCCTAAGTTAATCACCACTCTAAATCATTACTGAATGTGTTGACTACTCTAATGCTTAACATCAACTAAGTTGTTTAGCTGGGAGAAAATAAAACTCGCTGTAGTTTTCTCCTAATTTACAGTTTATTTATGACAATGATAACTGAATATAATATTATTTAGTTTCTAGTAAATTAATTTCTTAAGAACTCACCACCTGGTTTTACGCACCTTTGACTTACCAATTCTTCTTGGGAAATAGACTCACAGACTAAACTTAACTAATATAAAATATAGCATTGTTTACCTCATTTCAATGAAATGCTCCAATCACCACATGTAAACAACAAGATGTAAGGACTAGAATCGGCTTGTTTCCAAATCTATTGGTTGATGAGTTTCGGTCCTGCCAGTCTCACATGTTCATAGCGAGTATAGAACTACCAACACAGACACAGGTGCCTTTCTTGTAGTTACGATGAGTGTGTGGCAAGTGAGAGATCTGGGGCCGGTTGCTATTGTTTTTATCCCAGCTATTTCCGAGTTAAAGTTTTTCCCCATATCCGCTCTTGATTTCTGAAGTGTGCTTTCCAGTCCGGGACGGTGTCGATTTTCCATTATCCCCCAAGTTTAATGGTACCAGTGGTTTACGTTCTAGTACAATTTCGTTTTTATTTGAGGAGTTCTTGACAGCTAGTAACGGCTTGTGAGTCTGTATACCACAATTACTAAGAAATAACATTCATAGGGAATTCTAGACAACACGAGAATCAGACATATAAATACAGAATGTATACACTGAGATCGTCACACCTGTATCAAATATTTGACTCATCGTATTTGAAGCTTTCAAAGCCCATCTACTTATAATGTTGTGTGTCTTAAATACCATTATCTCCTGGGGCGCCTATTTCTATCTCATTCTGCGGTTATTACAATTCACAATCCTGGTTTCATTGCCAGTCGCGCGGCCGGCCGTCCCGACACTTGACAGTTGAATGGTTTTCCTAGGTCCAGGACTCCTTTCATTCCCAGCCTTCGCGGGTGAATAACTTCCTTCACGCGGTCCATTTCACATCTGACTCTTCTGTGTGTTTTATTATCAGTTTGTCACTTAACACCTTGAATCGCTGTATGTGGCATGTTATCAGCCCCAGACCTACTAGTGTCTCCTCCTGAGCTTCTAGCCATACCCGTGACGTGGTCTTATCGACGTCAACCTGTATTATGTTGAGAGTTCCCAGTCACGGGTCAGTTTCACATTCCATTTCCTACGTAGCCAGCAGTTAGTTAAAATTGAATGCCAGCTAATCAACAATTTGGGATGCATCCATCCAGCAGGTATCAATACTGTTGTGGACGCTATGGTATAATTGTGGCATCTTCCCCAATTGTTTACACTATCTATCACTATGCTGTCCCCCCTCCCCATATCTAGACCTAAATGTCCCCTCATAACTATATTTTCATAGCAGACTGTTCACATATTTTTGGCTACTTAAATCCTTTTTGGCAACTCTCTTTTAATTCTGCAGCCAACGAGCGAATTCGCAGCTGGCCAAGTCACCTTTTCTGCCCCACATGGCACAGTGATAGGTCGTGTGTGTGTTTTTTCGTTGTTTGCTGTATTTCGTTGTTAGCTATGTGTTGTCATTGACAAAGATTCTGAGAATCGAAACGTCTGTGTGTCGTATTGTACGCGTTCGTGTGTATTTTATTTTATTTTATTATTCATTTTATATATTTGTTGAGTGCTTCTGATTTCGGATTTTCACCTGTATTTCGCGATACGTGGATCTCCTTGTAAGGTATGTGCAACGTTGTTGTTGTTTAGTACGTTTTTTCTCGCAGGAGTTTAATTATACCTATTTGTTTCCAATTCACAGCAGTTAGTTAGTCGACAGATCGTCCTCATTGCACATCGAACCATTCAGTCCATAAGTGCTCGGATCCCCTCCTCAGCAAATCCCGCAGCGTGTAGCGGCTAACGACACCAGTTTTGTGTCGGTTCATCAACCTTCTTTGGCCTCCCGCGCAGTGTTCCCGCTTGGCCACCTGTGAGGTTTTCAGTGGGATTATAGATAATTACAGAAGCTCCAATGGGTGAAGTTCTATAAAGTATATCTATATATATATATAAAAGGCAATGTGTATCCGTATGTATTTGATGCGTTCGATAACGGTCCATCCGATTGAGATGAAATTTTCTACACGTCTTCTTTTCATTCCCGTGCAACCGACTGTCATAGTTTTTTAGTGTAACATCGGCTACTTACTTACAAAACTTTAATATTTCATTTTTCATTATCATTTCCATATAGCAAAGGGACTTGACATAAGAAAAGTTATTTCAAGATTCATAACTTTTAATAACATTGCTATATACTTGATAGTCATATTGTTGCATAGTTTTCAAAGATTTTTAAACTCTTTGTCTATAGTTATTTACAGGCATATGAGTTATAATAAATAATGATATAATCTTTAAGGCATTTTCATAGTTTTCATACAAATAATGCATAATGCATAACATTGTAACTCATCTTTTTATGTTTAAAGAAGTTATCTACAGTCGTGTAGGTGATTAAAAACAGTTTTCATTAAAAATAATGGATGGAGTGTGGAAGGACATTCTTAAGTTACTTTTTTTTTGTTATATGAATTTAATGAGACGCTCCCCACTAGGAGCTGGGCGAAGCCGCGCCGGGTCAGATAGATAGACAGACATACAAACAGATAGTCGGGAACGGGAGCTTATATGAATACTTATATGAATTAAACGAGATGCTCCCACCAGAGGCTGGGCGAAACCGGGCCGAGTCAGACAGACAGACAGACAGACAGACAGACAGACAGATAGACAGATAGACAGACAGGCAGATAGTCGGGAACGGGAGCTTATATGACTACTTATATGAATTAAATGAGATGCTCCCACCAGAGGCTGGGCGAAGCCGGCCGGGTCAAACAGTCAGACAGACAGACAGACAGACAGATAGATAGTCGGGAACAAGAGCTTATATGACTACTTATATGAATTAAATGAGATGCTCCCCACCAGGGGCTGGGTGAAGCCGGGCCGGGTCAGACTGACAGACAGACAGATAGACAGACAGACAGACAGACAGACAGATAGTCGGGAACGGGAGCTTATATGACTACTTATATGAATTAAATGAGATGCTCCCCACCAGTGACTGGGTGAAGCCGGGCCCGGTCAGACAGACAGACAGACTGACAGACAGACAGACAGACAGACAGACAGTCGGGAACGGGAGCTTATATGACTACTTATGTGAATTAAATGAGATGCTCCCCACCATGAGCTGGGGGAAGCCGGGCCAGGTCAGACAGACAGACAGACAAATAAGCAGACAGACAGGCAAGCAGACAGACAGATAGACAGACAGACAGACAGACAGACAGAAAGACAGACAGATCCCCGTCAGGGCCTGGGCGAAGCCGGGCCGGGTCAGCTAGTCCCTTTATAAAAGACTAGCTGACCCGGCCCGGCTTCGCCCTCGCCCTGGCGGGGATCTATCTATCTATCAGTCTGTCTGTCTATCTGCTTGTTTGTCTGTCTGTCTGGCTGACCCGGCTCGGCTTCACCCAGTCCCTGGTGGGGAGCATCTCATTTAATTCATATACGTAGTCATATAAGCTCCCGTTCCCGAAAATATGTCTGTCTGTCTATCTGTCTGTCTGTCTGACCCGGCCCGGCTTCACCTAGTCCCTGGTGGGGAGCATCTCATTTAATTCATATACGTAGTCATATAAGCTCCCGTTCCCGACTATCTGTCTGTCTGTATGTCTGTCTGTCTGTCTGTCTGTGCCGGCCCGGCTTCACCCAGTCCCTGGTGGGGAGCATCTAATTTAATTCATATAAGTAGTCATATAAGCTCACGTTCCCGACTATCTGTCTGTCTGTCTGTCTATCTATCTGACCCGGCGTGGCTTCGCCCAGCTCCTGGCGGGGATCGTCTCATTAAAACCACACAGTAACTTAAAAGAATGTCCTTCCACACACCATCCATTATTTTTAATGAAAACTGTTTTTAGTCACCTACATGACTGTAGATAACTTCTTTAAGTATAAAAAGATGAGTTACAATGTTATGCATTATGCATTATTTTTATGAAAACTTTGAAAATGCCTTAAAGATTATATCATTATTTATTATAACTCATATGCCAGTAAATAACTATAGGCGAAGAGTTTATAAATCTTTGAAAACCATGCAACAATATGACTATAAAGTATATAGAAATGTTATTAAAAGTTATGCCCCTTGAAATAACTTTTCTAGAGTTAAGTCCCCTTGCTATATAGAAATTATAATGAAAAATGAAATATTAAATTTTATTAAGTAAGTAGCTGATTTTACACTAAGAAACTATTACAGTCGGTTGCACAGAAATGAAAGGAAGACATGTAGAAAATTTCATCTCAATCGGATGTACCGTTATCGAACGCATCCAATACATATCCAACCACCCACATACATACACTCTGTTTTATAGATATAGATACAGGTTAGTAACAGCAAGTTTTGTCTAGAGGCATAGATAATCATTCTCGCAGAACCCTCGTAGAGAAACCATTTAGAATTTGGCTCATCGAGTACCCCCACTGTGAGACATTAGACCTAAGTTTAAGTTCAACACATAATTATTATTATATGATTCCTCGTCTAGGTTATAGAGATCTTGGCAGTTAGCCACAGCAACAAATGAAAGCTGGTCCCTCATCTATCTTGTTGACTGTGCTCTGGTCGCCAACCTCATTCTTAATCTCTTTAATATCATTCCAAGTGACATAAGACACTTGGACAAATGACCACTTGGACAACTGGACTAGACGGTACCATTGTAGTGAACATAAACAATAACAATCACTGCACTTTACACCGGTTGAACAAGACATCTACATGACAGGATCTTTACAATAGTTGGACACACATCCACAAGGAAATGGTTACACCACTAGATTGGACAAGTCATGACTCATGAAAGATACTTGACAACATCTATACAGGACTTCCACAATATCAGTAACCAACAACAACAGTAGAGTAAACAGTCACCATGGAATATGCTTGACAACAGTTGGACAATCCATTCACAAAGTGATGTATATCACAACAGTTATACAAGACAACCACAGAGACATGTACCCCAAAACTGTCCTCTTACTATCAAAGCTTTATTAATGTCTTTGGGGTCAAGTAAAGACTCGGGCTTCATATTGCCAACTCTTCACACTTCAAAAGAATGGATTTATATGTTATATAATTGACATAAGTTATGAAAAACCAGAATACATCACTCAGTAACCCAATAAGAACATCAATTTAAAAAAAAAAAACCTCCTCCTTCACATCTATACTCCCTAAGGTTCTCCTACACCACATCATTTTAGGCATGTATCATTTTTTCAACAGTCAATGAGGGTAACATTGTAAACTTTATAGTCTTGGGCAAGCATAGGGATACACTGCTAAACTGGTCTGTGGACATCCTTTACCACCTGTGAAGGGTGTTGGGAAAGTCCCAGGTTGCAGTTTCCCCCATGATGATTTCCCATGTGAGTCTATTCCCTACTGTGACAAGTTCTATGAAAATGATAAGCATGTCTTCTCAATGGTGAGTAGACTGCTCGAGAAGCTGACAACTGGGATTAGTCATACGATTCCAGTTAATAGGGATCTAAATCCAATATATCACAGAATTCTTCTCTGCCAGTCTATCTACCAAGTTAACAGAATGGTTCTGAAGTTACCACACCACTTAATTCATAATCCATTTCTTGAACGAATTAATAGCTCTAGGTACTATCCTTCTTTTCCGTAATGCTTTTCAGCTAATAATAAGCTGGAATAACCTCAAGATGTCAGAATGGTTCTGAAGTTACCACACCACTTAATTCATAATCCATTTCTTGAACGAATTAATAGCTCTAGGTACTATCCTTCTTTTCCGTAATGCTTTTCATCTAATAATAAGCTGGAATAACCTCAAGATGTCCCAACAATCTTGGCTTGAGGAGAAATATGGTAGGCTCCATGTACACACAATTAATATCCACCCATAGCCAGTAGAGGCTTGCTGAAACCAGGTGATCTCTCAATACCCAGGGTGACCTCTTGATTTCATATCTTGACGTTACCTAGAGGAACATTTGTAGAAATGGAGAGTATCCCTGTATTTTCGACCATAGTAGAAACATTTCTCAGTGCCATCTGTATCGGCCAGAAAAAAATGTGGATTCAGGCTGAGTATTTTCGACCTGTGGTCTTGCGGTAACCTTTTGGAGTTTCCTTATTATAAAGCTGGATTGAAGGTTAGAGCCCAGGACTTCCATGGAGTTGTCCTGGTAATTGAGGGCCTCCCCATCTTCCTCATTCTCTGTTAATGCATAAAAGGCACAACATGTGTTTTACATCTGTTTAAACATTGTCATAGCTATGTATTACTAAACAATACAGATTCAGAGAGGATTGGGGAGGAGAGGGGAGGGTGACACTCAAACACCTGCCCCTCACTGGTGATGAAGTGCAATTTTCTTTGGTGGGTTGGGGTGATATCTTTTTTCAATGTTCATCCCCAATTGTGAAATCATAGGCACATATGCTTAATCAGGGACAGCTTCACACAATTATCAAGCACCTTGTAATTTTTTGTCTAAATAAGTTCTCACAATAAGTAGATCACAGGGGGACCTGTGTACCATGAGAAACAGACAGTGTGATAAGCATTCAGAAGTAGGCATTGTAAGGCAGCAACATGCACTAGCATTTCAAAGCAAGACATGAAGCAAACAGCATAAAATGAACACCATCATGAGGCATATTAGCTGAAACAATCACCATAAGGCAGATATGAGATAGATGAAAGACAGGCATCCTTTATGACTGCTCTAGGCAATATCATTAAACTAATGGCAATGGACCAATTAGCAGACCAGTTATCAATTCATAAAGGTGATACTTTGGTACAAGAATGTCCTATCCCCTTTCACCCACACCGCAATGCCAAACATCCCCCTCTCAAGCTAGACCAGGTTCACAACACCATCAAATCATCATCATCATCATCATCATCATCATCATCATCATCATCATCATCATCATCATCATCATCATCATCATCATCATCATCATCATCATCATCATCATCATCATCATCATCATCATCATCATCATCATCATCATCATCATCATCATCATCATCATCATCATCATCATCATCATCATCATCATCATCATCATCATCATCATCATCATCATCATCATCATCATCATCATCATCATCATCATCATCATCATCATCATCATCATCATCATCATCATCATCATCATCATCATCATCATCATCATCATCATCATCATCATCATCATCATCATCATCATCATCATCATCATCATCATCATCATCATCATCATCATCATCATCATCATCATCATCATCATCATCATCATCATCATCATCATCATCATCATCATCATCATCATCATCATCATCATCATCATCATCATCATCATCATCATCATCATCATCATCATCATCATCATCATCATCATCATCATCATCATCATCATCATCATCATCATCATCATCATCATCATCATCATCATCATCATCATCATCATCATCATCATCATCATCATCATCATCATCATCATCATCATCATCATCATCATCATCATCATCATCATCATCATCATCATCATCATCATCATCATCATCATCATCATCATCATCATCATCATCATCATCATCATCATCATCATCATCATCATCATCATCATCATCATCATCATCATCATCATCATCATCATCATCATCATCATCATCATCATCATCATCATCATCATCATCATCATCATCATCATCATCATCATCATCATCATCATCATCATCATCATCATCATCATCATCATCATCATCATCATCATCATCATCATCATCATCATCATCATCATCATCATCATCATCATCATCATCATCATCATCATCATCATCATCATCATCATCATCATCATCATCATCATCATCATCATCATCATCATCATCATCATCATCATCATCATCATCATCATCATCATCATCATCATCATCATCATCATCATCATCATCATCATCATCATCATCATCATCATCATCATCATCATCATCATCATCATCATCATCATCATCATCATCATCATCATCATCATCATCATCATCATCATCATCATCATCATCATCATCATCATCATCATCATCATCATCATCATCATCATCATCATCATCATCATCATCATCATCATCATCATCATCATCATCATCATCATCATCATCATCATCATCATCATCATCATCATCATCATCATCATCATCATCATCATCATCATCATCATCATCATCATCATCATCATCATCATCATCATCATCATCATCATCATCATCATCATCATCATCATCATCATCATCATCATCATCATCATCATCATCATCATCATCATCATCATCATCATCATCATCATCATCATCATCATCATCATCATCATCATCATCATCATCATCATCATCATCATCATCATCATCATCATCATCATCATCATCATCATCATCATCATCATCATCATCATCATCATCATCATCATCATCATCATCATCATCATCATCATCATCATCATCATCATCATCATCATCATCATCATCATCATCATCATCATCATCATCATCATCATCATCATCATCATCATCATCATCATCATCATCATCATCATCATCATCATCATCATCATCATCATCATCATCATCATCATCATCATCATCATCATCATCATCATCATCATCATCATCATCATCATCATCATCATCATCATCATCATCATCATCATCATCATCATCATCATCATCATCATCATCATCATCATCATCATCATCATCATCATCATCATCATCATCATCATCATCATCATCATCATCATCATCATCATCATCATCATCATCATCATCATCATCATCATCATCATCATCATCATCATCATCATCATCATCATCATCATCATCATCATCATCATCATCATCATCATCATCATCATCATCATCATCATCATCATCATCATCATCATCATCATCATCATCATCATCATCATCATCATCATCATCATCATCATCATCATCATCATCATCATCATCATCATCATCATCATCATCATCATCATCATCATCATCATCATCATCATCATCATCATCATCATCATCATCATCATCATCATCATCATCATCATCATCATCATCATCATCATCATCATCATCATCATCATCATCATCATCATCATCATCATCATCATCATCATCATCATCATCATCATCATCATCATCATCATCATCATCATCATCATCATCATCATCATCATCATCATCATCATCATCATCATCATCATCATCATCATCATCATCATCATCATCATCATCATCATCATCATCATCATCATCATCATCATCATCATCATCATCATCATCATCATCATCATCATCATCATCATCATCATCATCATCATCATCATCATCATCATCATCATCATCATCATCATCATCATCATCATCATCATCATCATCATCATCATCATCATCATCATCATCATCATCATCATCATCATCATCATCATCATCATCATCATCATCATCATCATCATCATCATCATCATCATCATCATCATCATCATCATCATCATCATCATCATCATCATCATCATCATCATCATCATCATCATCATCATCATCATCATCATCATCATCATCATCATCATCATCATCATCATCATCATCATCATCATCATCATCATCATCATCATCATCATCATCATCATCATCATCATCATCATCATCATCATCATCATCATCATCATCATCATCATCATCATCATCATCATCATCATCATCATCATCATCATCATCATCATCATCATCATCATCATCATCATCATCATCATCATCATCATCATCATCATCATCATCATCATCATCATCATCATCATCATCATCATCATCATCATCATCATCATCATCATCATCATCATCATCATCATCATCATCATCATCATCATCATCATCATCATCATCATCATCATCATCATCATCATCATCATCATCATCATCATCATCATCATCATCATCATCATCATCATCATCATCATCATCATCATCATCATCATCATCATCATCATCATCATCATCATCATCATCATCATCATCATCATCATCATCATCATCATCATCATCATCATCATCATCATCATCATCATCATCATCATCATCATCATCATCATCATCATCATCATCATCATCATCATCATCATCATCATCATCATCATCATCATCATCATCATCATCATCATCATCATCATCATCATCATCATCATCATCATCATCATCATCATCATCATCATCATCATCATCATCATCATCATCATCATCATCATCATCATCATCATCATCATCATCATCATCATCATCATCATCATCATCATCATCATCATCATCATCATCATCATCATCATCATCATCATCATCATCATCATCATCATCATCATCATCATCATCATCATCATCATCATCATCATCATCATCATCATCATCATCATCATCATCATCATCATCATCATCATCATCATCATCATCATCATCATCATCATCATCATCATCATCATCATCATCATCATCATCATCATCATCATCATCATCATCATCATCATCATCATCATCATCATCATCATCATCATCATCATCATCATCATCATCATCATCATCATCATCATCATCATCATCATCATCATCATCATCATCATCATCATCATCATCATCATCATCATCATCATCATCATCATCATCATCATCATCATCATCATCATCATCATCATCATCATCATCATCATCATCATCATCATCATCATCATCATCATCATCATCATCATCATCATCATCATCATCATCATCATCATCATCATCATCATCATCATCATCATCATCATCATCATCATCATCATCATCATCATCATCATCATCATCATCATCATCATCATCATCATCATCATCATCATCATCATCATCATCATCATCATCATCATCATCATCATCATCATCATCATCATCATCATCATCATCATCATCATCATCATCATCATCATCATCATCATCATCATCATCATCATCATCATCATCATCATCATCATCATCATCATCATCATCATCATCATCATCATCATCATCATCATCATCATCATCATCATCATCATCATCATCATCATCATCATCATCATCATCATCATCATCATCATCATCATCATCATCATCATCATCATCATCATCATCATCATCATCATCATCATCATCATCATCATCATCATCATCATCATCATCATCATCATCATCATCATCATCATCATCATCATCATCATCATCATCATCATCATCATCATCATCATCATCATCATCATCATCATCATCATCATCATCATCATCATCATCATCATCATCATCATCATCATCATCATCATCATCATCATCATCATCATCATCATCATCATCATCATCATCATCATCATCATCATCATCATCATCATCATCATCATCATCATCATCATCATCATCATCATCATCATCATCATCATCATCATCATCATCATCATCATCATCATCATCATCATCATCATCATCATCATCATCATCATCATCATCATCATCATCATCATCATCATCATCATCATCATCATCATCATCATCATCATCATCATCATCATCATCATCATCATCATCATCATCATCATCATCATCATCATCATCATCATCATCATCATCATCATCATCATCATCATCATCATCATCATCATCATCATCATCATCATCATCATCATCATCATCATCATCATCATCATCATCATCATCATCATCATCATCATCATCATCATCATCATCATCATCATCATCATCATCATCATCATCATCATCATCATCATCATCATCATCATCATCATCATCATCATCATCATCATCATCATCATCATCATCATCATCATCATCATCATCATCATCATCATCATCATCATCATCATCATCATCATCATCATCATCATCATCATCATCATCATCATCATCATCATCATCATCATCATCATCATCATCATCATCATCATCATCATCATCATCATCATCATCATCATCATCATCATCATCATCATCATCATCATCATCATCATCATCATCATCATCATCATCATCATCATCATCATCATCATCATCATCATCATCATCATCATCATCATCATCATCATCATCATCATCATCATCATCATCATCATCATCATCATCATCATCATCATCATCATCATCATCATCATCATCATCATCATCATCATCATCATCATCATCATCATCATCATCATCATCATCATCATCATCATCATCATCATCATCATCATCATCATCATCATCATCATCATCATCATCATCATCATCATCATCATCATCATCATCATCATCATCATCATCATCATCATCATCATCATCATCATCATCATCATCATCATCATCATCATCATCATCATCATCATCATCATCATCATCATCATCATCATCATCATCATCATCATCATCATCATCATCATCATCATCATCATCATCATCATCATCATCATCATCATCATCATCATCATCATCATCATCATCATCATCATCATCATCATCATCATCATCATCATCATCATCATCATCATCATCATCATCATCATCATCATCATCATCATCATCATCATCATCATCATCATCATCATCATCATCATCATCATCATCATCATCATCATCATCATCATCATCATCATCATCATCATCATCATCATCATCATCATCATCATCATCATCATCATCATCATCATCATCATCATCATCATCATCATCATCATCATCATCATCATCATGTGCTCTTTTCCCAGTAAGCAATGGCAATATCTACTGCAGTGGGTACTAAGCAATATTGCATAAGCAATGCTCTCACATGTGGAACACACATTTACAAGAACACATGAATTTTTCCTGACGAATAGCATGAGCCTTCACATATATTCAGCAGACTAGACACTGTAGGTTCGAACACATATTGCCCCTTGTTGGAATGTAGTTCATATAAACCTAAACCATTGTTGCAAAGGAACCAGCGCATAACGTCAGAGAGAAATTGCATTCTAGGCAAATCTATATGAATGCTTTTGGCAATTTTCCTGAGCGTAATACAGTCACCAGACATTACAGGGACTTAGTAATTCTAAAGTGCAATGCTATGGCTCTGAAACCTGGAGTACAACGAAAGGAGACGAAGCATTGTTACAAACCTTTGAGAACAAAATTTTAAGACGCATCTTTGGACCCATTAGGGATACACAAAGTGGAGAGTGGAAAAGAAGAAATAACAAAGACATTTATGATCTGTTTAAGTCCCCGCTAATCACTGGTATCATGAAGGCTAATAGACTACAATGGCTGGGGCATATAGAAAGAATGGAAGATAATAGGGAAACAAAACTCGCTTACACTCAGGAAATAAATGACCGTAGACCCCGAGGTAGACCAAGAAGGCGGTGGAGAGATAATACATGTACAGACCTACAAGCACTTGGAATCAACGACTGGCAAGAGAAGGTCCACCAGAGAGACGAATGGAGACGGATTGTATTTGCAGCAAAGAACCTCAATGGCTCGGAACGCTGAAGAAGAAGAAGAAAGTGCAATGCAGTCCTACAAACATGGATATACTAAGCATCTTTCCTTTTACAGATATGAGAGGTCACTTATACAATCACCATCTCATTCATTCAAACATTCTCAGCAATTATAAGGGAAAAGTTCAATGTTACATCACACATTCTGATCCAGAACTGCCAAATGTAACTCACAAGAGCAGTGTACAGTTTGGTTAAGAATGGGTCATGATAGGCACTAGAGTGCACAAAGGGTTTGCAATATACATTGAGTGTAGTTTACAGTCACAAGCATATTCAAATCATCAGATCAGACAGACAATAGACATTGTAAGAATAGTTCACCGTGGTGGACATGACAGGCTGAAGAGACAGAGTTAGTGTCACTGTGCAACACAGTTCTGTCTTCAATTCTACATTTTCTCAAAAATACTCTGCCATTCATCTCTCTCTCTTATTACCAGGCTTGAACACAACATATAAAATGATTTTGTGTTACCTGAGGTGTAGAAAACTACATCCTAGAGAATGATTAGGGCGTGTTTTATTACTACATCATTGACACATATTCTCTAGTTCAGTGGCTCTCAACCTTTTTTGGTCCGTTCCCCCCTTCACCATATTTTTAGGACGTCATTCCCCCCTCACAATATAATATTTTTTAAACAATATAAAATGACACAAAGTGGTGCATCTTTACATAACAGGGTTAAGACACATACGGAACGTTGCGGCGATTAGCCTTCATCAGCAAACAAACACATTCACAAACACAACATACAGTCAAGGAGAACTCCTGTGACTACATTAGAAGGTGATGACAGGACGAGAGGAACAAATGCATGGAAAAATAGAAGCAATGAAGAGGAAATGAGAATTTAAGAAAATGTTAATTGAAAAGAATGTTAGTTGAAGAAAATGTTTAATAGTAAAAATGTTAATAGAGAAAAAAATCTGCATACTCACCTCACGTACGGATCTGTAAATGATTTACAGATCCGTACGTGAGGTGAGTATGCAGGTTTTTTTCTCTATTAACATTTTTACTATTAAACATTTTCTTCAACTAACATTCTTTTCAATTAACATTTTCTTCAATTCTCATTTTCTCTTCATTGCTTCTATTTTTTCCATGCATTTGTTCCTCTCGTCCTGTCATCACCTTCTAATGTAGTCACAGGAGTTCTCCTTGACTGTATGTTGTGTTTGTGAATGTGTTTGTTTGCTGATAAAGGCTAATCGCCGCAAAGTTCTGTATGTGTCTTAACCCTGTTATGTAAAGCTGCACCACTTTGTGTCATTTTATATTGTTTACACTTTCACAGCTTTACCGCAGTTCCACCTAATTTTATTCATACAATATTTTTTAGGACGTCATCCCCCCCCCCCATTACCATACTTTTAGAACGTCCTCCACAGCAGCCTCACCCCCGAGCCCACCAGACCGCTCATCACCCTGCACCCCACATGCCCCCCCCCCCTCGTATTTCCTCCCTAAAAATTTCCCCCTGCCTCTACACAGTATATGTAATAATTGAAGCTAAATTTAATAGCACATACTAAAAGAAGTCTAGACATCTACATAAAATGTGATTTGCGGGTCTACTTACGTTATAAAATGAATTTCAGAAGGGTGATACGTACAGAAGCGTAAAGTATGAAGGGAAAAACAAGATCAAGTAATCGGTTCTTGTATTAACGCGATCTTGAAATAATCTTCACCCCCCCCCCCCCCTGGAAACCCCAAAATTCCCCCTTGGGGGGGGGGGGGGGCGGGAATTCCCCACCGGTTGAGAACCACTGCTCTAGTTGGAATCAAATCGTCGACTGCTAGGCTAAGGAAGCGTTTGGCCTACTAAACCGCGTTACTCCCCTACGGGTCAGCCAATCAAAAGATGGGCCTCCACCGTTTATCTCCCTTCCCCCGTTCCAGAATGTTCGATTTTATTTTTAGACCTGGTATCATGATGGCTTACGTTAGTAAACTTTGAGTATTGATAAATGTATATGGACTGGGGATGCGAACGTCTGGATACATTGTCACACCACCCCTCCTTCAATTTGCCGCTCTCACAGTCTGGCCACGGTTGTAGACCTTCAGTCACCACCCGGCTCTTGCAAAAGTCTTACCTCTCGCAGAGCACCCAGAATACTAGCCTTGTCCACGGCGCGCCCGCCCTCCACAGCAGCCTCACCCCCGAGCCCACGAGTCCGCTCATCACCCTGCACCCCACATGCCCCGGCACGAAGACGGAACCATTCCCTGCCAGCCGATACCGCCCCAGATACGGCAACCACTCCCCCTCGGACCCACCCCACCCCCATCCTCTCGAGCATGCCCACTGAGTCGCCAAGGAAACATGTCCCAGTGAACGTCTGCGCCTCGAGCCACACCATTGCCTTACCCACTGCCATGACCTCCATAGTCAGACCACCCGTGGTCTCAGTAAAAGCACCAGAGTCCTTCTCTACAACTCTCCCTCCGGCCTGAGCCGCAAAGGCCCACGAGCCTCTCACATGTAGGACGACCGAACCATCTGTGCAGACTGCTGTGTAGCCAGCAGACTGGTGAATAATACATTGACTTGCCGGCTTTGTGAGGTGGTCTTGTACCATGCAGCATAATATTGCGCCCGCATCTTAAATGTAGAGAATACAGTTTATTCTTCTGTTGATTCTTCCCTTGCGTTCCTTCCTCTATTTTTGAATACTTTCAGGTAAGAAAGCATTCTGGTGCAACTCGCGGCATTCTGTGACATAACCGTCTCTTGTAGAGTAATCGTCTCTTGAAGATGTAATCGTCTCTTCCAGATTTAACCGCCTATTGTAGAGACAACCGTCTCTTTTAGATATAATCGTCTCTTGAAGATGTAACCTCTCTTGCATATATAACCGTCTCTTGAAAATGTAACCGTCTCTTGTAGATGCAACTGTCTCTTGCAGATATAACCGTCTTTTGCAGGTGTAACCGTCTCTTGCAGGCGTACACGTCTCTTACAGATACAACCGTCTCATGCAGATGTAACCTTCTCTTGAAGATGTAACCGTCTCTTGCAGATATAACCGTTTCTTGTGGATGTAATAATCTCTTGAAGATGTAACCATCTCTTGCACATATAGCCATCTCTTGAAGATGTAATAATCTCTTTCAGATACAACCGTCTGTTGCAGATGCAATCGTCTCTTGTAGATACAACCGTGTCTTGCAGATGCAACCGTCTCTTGCAGATATAACCGTCTCTTGCAGGTGTAATCGTCTATTGCAGGTGTAACCGTCTCTTGCAGGTGTACACTTCTCTTGCATATATAACCGTCTCTTGTAGATACAACCCTGCTCTGATTTTAATCTATGTTGTGCATCTTCCATCTGATGTTATAATTGTGCATTTTCCCCGCTATTGTTATTTCACATTTTGGTATCATCATTTTCTTTGATATAACCATTTTTACTGTTTTCTTGATATTCAAGGAGATGCCTTCAACAGCAATAAGAGGCAGTTCTCATTTTCTGGCCACATTATGTGACAATAGACACGGGAGCTTGTGACAATTTGAATGGCTCATGAAAAGAGAGATGAAGGAATAGTGCCAGAGAAGATCTTTTACATTCTTTTGTCATGGAGCAGGAAGTTGTCAGCAATCGGAGCTCCCTTGCGGCAAGATGGCGGACAATTCTCGTCCATTAGGATGAAAAGTGAATTTCTTGTGGTATTTCTGTCTTCAGTGTGGATGTGAATGTGTAGGCAAACTGGAGTGCGGACCGTGCAACGGAGTTCGTGCACGTTCATCCGGACTTCCTTCGACGTATCATCGTTGGCCGGCGGCGTAAATGTAAAAACTTAAGCCTAACTTCTTCTTCTTCTTCAGCTTTCCGAGCCATTGAGGTTCTTTGCTGCAAATACAATCCGTCTCCATTCGTCTCTCTGGTGGACCTTCTCTTGCCAGTCGTTGATTCCAAGTGCTTGTAGGTCTGTACATGTATTATCTCTCCACCGTCTTCTTGGTCTACCTCGGGGTCTACGGTCATTTATTTCCTGAGTGTAAGCGAGTTTTGTTTCCCTATTATCTTCCATTCTTTCTATATGCCCCAGCCATGGTAGTCTATTAGCCTTCATGATACCAGTGATTAGCGGGGACTTAAACAGATCATAAATGTCTTTGTTACTTCTTCTTTTCCACTCTCCACTTTGTGTATCCCTAATGGGTCCAAAGTTAAGCCTAACGAGTACTATTAATCTCCGGACGCTGTTGTATATGTTGGAAAGGGGGGGGGGAGGGGGGGGGGGGAGAATCTAAGCACCTGTGGAAATATGCGGATTGCTAGGATGATACCCCAACAGATAACAGATTATTCATATTGTAAGACCGACTAATCCTGTTTGTTTCTAGTTTTTATGCCTCAACTGCTGTCCATGAACGGAGGTGACACCTCACCTCAGTCAAGGACAAACCAAATTGTCTGTGCGTAAAAATATAGATAAAAGTTGTTCCCTGTCGAATATGGTTAGGAGAGAAGTCACAGGGAGAGCGAGAAAGCAGTAAAGAAAGAAAGAACGAATGAATAAACAATCGAAAAGAAAAAAAAAAGAAGAAAACAGAAAGAAAGAAAGAAAAAAAAGAAAGAAAGAAAGAAAGAAAGAAAGAAAGAAAGAAAGAAAGAAAGAAAGAAAGAAAGAAAGAAAGAAAGAAATCAAATCAAATCGAATCAACTTTTTTTTCAAAGGGTAACAAATTGGGCACGCAGGCCCGTCTTACATTCGGCCCTTCCAATCACTCGTCTTTCGTTCATCAAGAGCATGATACATTTACATAAAGAAAGAAACATGAGGTAGCCAACAACTCACCATAGGCGCGTGTTACGTCGCCCATGTTAGGTTACAGTTTTACTGTTTTCTGCTTCCATCCCTCTTAGCCCACTAAAAGACACGTTGTATACTCAACAAGAAGTCTGTGCATTTCATAAATCTCCGACTAACTTGCTCCAGATATCAATGTCTCGCTTCACACTGTAGTCTGTCCACCCACCTCCCTGGGAAATGGACACTAGGGCAGAATACATACCCTGGGGGATCCTAGCGAGGAGATTTATTGGATCTATCTACACTTGACTGGACAATCCGATTATTGATCCCATGTGTGTAGTAGCGAGCACCCGGATTTGGTCACGATGGAAATCCCTATTACAGGACATGTTTGTGGAGAAATGTTGATGACAGCTCTACGGCAATGTTAATGTTTTGTGGCCGTGGTAAAGAAAATAATGTTGGTTGGTTGGTTAGTTGGTTCGTTAGTTGATTGGTTGGTTAGTTGGTTCATTAGTTGATTGGCTGGTTTACTAGCTGGCTGGTTAGATAGGTAGTTGGTTAGTTGGTTGGTTAGTTGGTTGGTTGGTTAGTTGGTTCGTTAGTTGATTGGCTGGTTTACTGGCTGGCTGGCTAGATAGGTAGTTGGTTAGTTAGTTGGTTAATTGGTTGCTTGGTTAGTTGGTTCGTTGGTTGATTGGCTGGTTAGTTGGTTCGTTGGTTGATTGGCTGGTTTACTGGCTGGCTGGCTACATAGGTAGTTGGTTAGTTGGTTGGTTAGTTGGTCGGTTTGTTGGTTGGTTGGTTAGTTGGTCGGTTAGTTGGTTGCTTGGTTAGTTGGTCGGCTCGTTGAGAAGTTAGTTTATTGGTTAGTTAGCTGATTGGTAAGATGGTTAGTTAGTTGATTTAATTAGTAGGTTAGTTAGTTGATTTGTTAGTTGGTTGGTTAGTTGGTTGACTGTTTAGTTAGTTGATTGGTTAGTTGGTTGGTTTGTTGTGAATCCTCTTTAAGACTAAGTGTTAGTTCTCAAACTCCATTCATTGACAGTTTGGTTGTGTGAGCTCTAGGGAGAGCTTGCATCTGTCTGAGTGAGGTTGTGTAAGCTCTACAACGACTACTGTCTGCATTCTCCAATGATTGTTCTGAATTTGGTTTAACAATTAGCAAAAAGAAGACACAGATTGTGTCACAAGGTACACATGGCGTACCATCAATCTTTATTGACGATGACTGTCACATGACGTTCTTTATGATACGTGCGTGTGATGGTCGTTGTCTAGGTAACGATACTCCTGATGTGTCAATTGAGCTCTCTCACTGTCTTACACTATGACTCACCCCCATAGTGCACATTCACCAGTCAGTAAACAAGATCGAGTTTGGCGCACATAATCCTTTAATACAGAAATAACACAGACCCACGGACAAACGGAACATGTTTATAAATCCAGAACACAATGTAATCCATAGAATATAAATATCCTCCTCACAATTTAACCAGCACACATCACTGTCTTCTCACGCCTGCTTCATATCAAATCCATAAGACAGGTAATTCAGCTCCTATCCACCGCTGGACCTCGCACAGTACACCCACACACTGGGTCTTAGTTTCCACTAACTATATCACTCACTCTGGGTTCAGGCCCTCACTCACTATAGAACCCACTCTGGTTCAGGCCTGTCTTCACAACTGGGAGAACAACACAACACGGAGATCTCTAACTCCGCTTCTCCTTAGACTACCGACCAGTTCGGCATCTACACATCAACTGTCCTGAAGTCCCTTGACTTCACACAAAACTAAACTGTCCTTCTCCCATCCCCCTGGGAGTCCACACTCACCCTTCCCATTATTTCTCAGGACTGGCTGTCTCTCTCCTAGCCAGGCCAGTCACTTTACTGTCTCCCACTTTCACCCATTCTTTCTCATGCCCGGTCACTCAACTCATTGTCAGTGACCCAGGCTTATGTCAATGACGAGCTGGAGATAGTAGACCATTTTACGTGTCTAGAATCAGAGGTAAACAGTAAATTATCGCTAGATCAGAAAATCAACATCAGGATTGGTAAGGCAGCAACAATGAACATGTTAACAAAAAAGAGTCTGGGAGTACAGGAAGATTACTGCCAAAACACAAGTCCTCGTCTACCAAGCCTGTGTCATTAGTACTCTTCTTTATGGCAGTGAAGCCTGGTCAACTTACTCACACCAAGAGAAACGTTTAAACAGCTTTCATATGCGGTGTCTGCGAAGAATACTTGGTATTAAGTGGCAAGATAAAATCACAAATACTGAGATATTAGAAAGATCGTGTTGTTTGACGGTTTATTCCATGCTCAGTCTTCGTAGACTTAGATGGATAGGACATCTTAGGAGGATGGATGATGGTAGAATACCAAAGGACATCTTTTTTGGTGAATTACAGATGGGTAAGAGATCTCAGGGTCGGCCTCTAATACGATACAAAGATGTGTGTAAACGGGACATGATTGATACAGGCATTGATAATGTACATTGGGAGCAAGTCGCCGCTGAACATGTTGCATGGAGGGCAAACATCAGAAATGGAATAAAGACAAAGGAGAAAATTATTGCAGATAAGTCACACACCGAGCGTGTGAGACGTAAGATGGTGCATGATGGTGGAAATGACCACGTGTTCACATGCACCCACTGTGAACGGACATTTACAGCTTAAATTAGCCTTATCAGTCACATTCGCTACCGCCATAGGTAAAGTCATGCCTTTTTAAAGCACAAACTATCGTCTGTCAAGACGGCAAGGTGCCAATCAGACCATATATACAAATATGAGCCAGGCACCATTTGCTTAATAATGCGCTTTGATGTGTGTAAAAGAATCTGTTATTTTATTTACAGGTCATGATTTAAGCACTGCACACACGAACTGACCTGACTTAGGTCAGGTTAGTATTGTTGATCCCACGGTGTTAAGTATTTCATTGTCAACATACTCGAATCCAGTGCCTACAGGAATGGTGGCAATGTTAACTACACAGGAATGGTGGCAGTGGTAACTACACAGGAATGGTCGCAATGTTAAATACATGGGAATGGTGGCAATGTTAACTAAACAGGAATGGTGCCAATTTTAACAACACAGGAATGGTGGCAATCTTAACTAAACAGGAATGATGGCAATGTTAATTACGCAGGAATTGTGACAATGTTAAATACTGCAGGAATAGTGGCAATGTTAACTACACATTAACAGTGGTGTCAAGGTCCTGACAGGACATAACAGAGGACAGAGGACAGACATGGGGACATGGGGTGGGTACGGGGGTAGAACAGTCTAGAAGCTTAAGACAGTAGAGACAGGACTGTACCCTTGAGTGACAGTTTCATCTCGGACAGAATTACGCAGTACACCTAGCTCCAATCAGGCGAGTGTGAGACAGACGTGACAGTACGACTTCCCACGGATTGCACGAGGATCCAGCACCTCGTGACCACCGGACGGTAGAGGAGAAGTCAGACGGGCGTTTGGACACGACTGAGAGAGGATGCATGACTGAGTGGAGAGACAGAATAGACTTACACTTAGAATTCAGTGCAAATGAATGTGACCGCTACTAGACGTGTGTTTGTGTGCGAAGCTTGATACGAGTGCGCTTAGCTGTGATAAGAGCGCGAGGATCGTGTGAGAATATTGAGAGAATTGGTGCGAGAGCAAGTATTGGAATGATATTGATTCGTTTATGTGATACTGTTGTAATCTTGTGATATTTACATGATGAGGTTTGTAAATAAATATGCATAATATATTTATGCGTTTATGCCTCATCTGTGCTGGCACCATCTGCCTGTCTGAACCCATCTTCTAACCCCTTGAGACGTTGACAAGTGGCAATGTTAACTACACAGAAATGGTGGCAATGTTAACTGCACAGAAATGGTGGCAATGTTAACTACACAAGAATGGTGGTCATGTTTAAAACACGGGCATGGTGGCAATGTTAACTGCACAGGAATGGTAGCAATGTTAACTACACAGGAATGGTGGAAATGTTAAATACACGGGAATGATGGCAATGTTAAATACTGAGGAATGGTGGCAATGTTAACTACACAGGAATCATGGCAATGTTAACTACACAGGAATGGTGGCATTGTTAAATGCACAGTATTGGTGGCTATGTTAACTACATGGGAATGGTGGTAATGTTAACTACATAGGTATGGTGGCAAATTTAACTACACCGAAATGGTGGTAATGTTAAATACACGGGAATGGTGGCAATGTTAACTACACAGGAATGGTGGCAGTGTTAACTATACAGGAATGGTGGCAATGTTAACTATACATGAATGGTGACAATGTTAACTATACAGGAATGGTGGCAATGTTAACTATACAGTAATGGTGGCAATGTTATATAATAATCTACGGTGATGATAAACTTATGTCTGTCAATAATCTACGGTAATGATGATCTTTATGACTGTCGATAATCTATGGTAATAATGAACTTTATGACTGTCGATAATCAACGGTAATGATGAACTTTATGACTGTCATTAATCTATGGTAATGATGAACTTTATGACTGTCAATAATCTACGGTAATGATGAACTTTATGACTGTCAATAATCTACGGTAATGATGATCTTTATGACTGTCGATAATCAACGGTAATGATGAACTTATGACTGTCATTAATCTATGGTAATGATGAACTTTATGACTGTCAATAATCTACGTTGGTGATGAACTTTATGACTCAATAATCAACGGTGATGATGAACTTTATGACTCAATAATCTACGGTGTTGATGAACTTTATGACTGTCATTAATCTACGGTAAGCATGAACTTTATGACTGGCAATTATTTACGGTAGCGATCACTTGGTAGACTCCTGTTTTGTTATAACTTAGTCATCTCATTTCCTCTTCATGCCGACTTTCAGTAACACCTGTGTTTTCTCTAACACTTCACACACACGCGCGCGCGCGCGCACGCACGCGCACACACACGCACACACTAGAAGTAATGACGTAGACGACAACACCTGCAAGAATCTGCGACCTAGAATCCTAACTTCCTCACTGTAAACCACACCCCCCTATTTCTCTACTGTGGGACCTTCCCGGCACCAAATGTATGCTTTCTGCACACCGTAGTTATCCCATTTAAACACATTCTCTCTTTATTTGTTTGTCTGCATTCGGCAGGTTGAACTCTGTTTAACTTTGTTGGCGTTTCTCATCTCATTTTAGTTAATGCTGTTTCACACTTTTAATGTTGTCGTAATCCCAGAGTTCGGCAACTGTCTATTCCTGAATACAAACCAAGGTAAGAACTGTCTGTGTTATTTTCTTAACTAGTGCCAAAAGTGTAATCTCACAATAATGTGACTAGTTTACATTTATATGTGTGCTCATGGCCGACTCTGTGGCGAAAGGCTTTCGGTTGCAGTTAGTAATCCCGCATACCGCGTTCGAAACAGCTGCTGGCAATTTGGAAGCAGACCGCCTTGCGTTGGTATTTCCATACAATGGTATGAGTGCCGGTCGTTCAATTCCAGAACAAACAGCGATTCGGTTATAAGACTTATATAAGACTCATAATAAGACTTATAAGAGTGCCGGTCGTTCAGAATGCAATGGAAAACTATTGAACGTAAACTTACCCAGGAATCACAAGCAGCCAAAAGATGCTGGAGTTGACGGCTACGTCCTGTAAAGGATATGCAATGTGCTCATAATAAGTGAATCATAATCGAGAATCGGCAATGATCGTGAACTTGTCTTACAGTCAGCAGTCTGTTGTCTTGTTCGCCTTCTTAGAAAATAGTTTCATTTTCAGACATTGTTCCGGCAACAACAGTTTCTAGAAATCATTAACAATCATTAGTAGGGTCGCCATTTTTATTCTCCGTTTGTGATGTAGTGTTGTTCATCAATACCATGAGTCCCCTGATTGACACCCTTCGCGTCCTTAGCGACAATACAGTCAACTTATGTGAAACAAACATGACTACTCAAATGCATGTGGTATATTTATCTATTAACAAGTAGGTATTCATTTATTTACTTATTTATGGCTACATAAATATGATACCTCTCAGCAACTTCAAGCTAAGATCAGATCACTTGTGTTCAGTTGGGAATAGAAAACAATAGAGTGGCATACCATCACCTAAATGATAGACTCAGCATTGGAACGTCATACCCCTCTCCCCGCACCCTCTCTAGATGTGTGTGTGTGTGCGCGTGCGTGCACGCACGTGTGTGTGTGTGTGTGTGTGTGGGGGGGGGGGGGGGGGGCAATAAGTCAGTACTGACCTAACAACTGATCAAAGTACTACCCAATGTGTTGTAAGCGTGAACACATGTGATATCAGCCAACTTCCTTCCGCCAGCAACTGCATCGAAATGTCATGAACCCGGAACTAATTACTGCGTGTATTGGTGTCATTGACATTAATCTGGAGATCTGAGAACGAACGAGCAGGAAGTAGAAGAAGAAGATATGATTAACTGAGAAGAACCAGGACAGAAATAACAAAAATTACAGAAAGAAGAAGAAGAAGAAGAGTGATTATATTCCCCCCCCCCCCTTATCTTCGTGGTAACTGTTCAATACAGGTGTGACCTGGGGAATAAGAAAGGAGCTCTTCCCATGGAGAATAGAAACGACCCACTGTGTTATCTTCTTTTACCGCTACCTGGTTAGATCTTCGTTCCGTCTGTACACGGGGATGTTCTTAAAATAGCCACACTATACGTCCCGGGTGAACTATGACGTCAGCGATCGACTGGCTGGCTGGCTAAGACAAGCAAACATTAGCATACACAATTGTCCCGGGTGGACTGTGACGTCAGCGATGGACTGGCTGGCTGGCTAAGACAAGCAAACATTAGCATACACAATTATCTGAGCCTAGAGAGCTGCCCATGCTGCCATTTGTAACGCGATAGGAAGACAGGCACACGATAAATTGAAACGCTGTTTGTTCTAACCGAGCCCAGGAGATACTTAAAGATATATGATATTAACGGCACCACCACAGGAGTGCCCATTGGTGTGTAACAATATGGGCCTAGCACCGTATGCCCTATATACCCCAAGGAGTGTAACAATTGACCTTTACTGAATTACTTACTTATATGTTACGATCGCCACTTTAAAATGATTGTTTACATCAACCTACGGCTAGAGTGATCTACATCGGGGTACGATGCGAGAGGGCAAACAAGAAAGAGTTGGCTAGAAGTAGTCAAAGAGAAAGAGAAATTTAAGAAATTAAAAAACATTGACGTTAGTTCAATCAACGAGACATGTGAAACACAGACAGCGACATCTTCCTCCTCTCTGCTACGCTTCACCGGAAAAACAGCAGAGGGGGGGGGGGGGGAGCAGAGGAAAAAAAAACCAGAATAAGTTTGTCTCTTTAAGCGGGTGCGTTTGCGCAACGATTAGGATGTCATGTTTTCAATGGCATGACAGTTTTCGGATACGGGTTCGAAACTAGCATTTCGTAAACCCATTGCAGATTTGTGCCACTGGACTTTTTTATCTGTTTAGTTGTTATCTCTTAAAAAATCGTATACCCATTGTGAAATACTGTTGGCTAGGAGATACATTATGACAGCTGCAATAACTGACTCTTCTCGTCACTTGGCTCCCCTATCACTGCTGCTAACAGATGAGCTCAATGGAGTCCCTTCAATGGGGTGCACACAAGACTGTATCTCTGCAGCTTGGTCGTTCACACACCTTATATGCTGACGCTCACCCAGCGTCTTCTGCAGACCACACGCTTGGTGGCCATTTCACTCTTGTATTCTGACTGACGCCGGCTTCGTGGCTTAGAGGTTACGACTTTTCTCCGTAATCTCGTATACTCTCGTCGGTAACGTGATGACGGTGAGAATCAGCAATGGTTCGAATCGCATCGGTAACTTACGGGGTATGTGAGCCGGCCGCTCAGAAAATAATGGCAAACAACTGAGCATAATCTTGCCAAGAAATCAACATACAACTGAAAGACGCTGGTGTTAACAGCGATGTCCTATAAAAGGATATGCGAAAAAAAAATTCTCGACTGACACGCTGGTGTTGTTGTCACTAACACACTCGCACTTTTTGCAAGTCTTCGAAATGCCGCCCTGTAAATTATTTTTCTTTTCGAAATGTAGCCCCTTAAAGATTTTTAAATATTGAATGGTTCACATTGTATTTTGATTTCGCTTCTTATGCCTCCCCCATACTGTGCTGCCTGATGCACCTATGGACGTGTCCGGAGTGCAAGGATGATACACCGGCAGATAACAGATATTCAGTCCGTTGTGTGTGTGTGTTTTGTGTGTGTGTGTGTGTGTGTGTGTGTGTATGTGTTTGTGTGTGTGTGTGTGTTCTACACGGGACGTAACCTGATAATTAGAAACACTTTTTGTGCAAAGTATTAAATTTGGTTGTCAAGGTAATTGCTGTATAAATATATATATATTAAGCCTCAAAAGTTGGTCACAGGACTTAGGGATGATTGAGGCTGGAGAAATGACGAGAGATTGAGGAGCTTGTCGTCGGGTATGAAGAGAGGAACTTGTTGGCGGACGTGAAGAGAGGATCTTGTCGGCGGACGTGAAGAGAGGGACTTTTCGGAGGGTGTGAGGAGAGGAACTTGTTGTCGGGCGTGAGGAGAGGAACTTATTGTCGGGCGTGAGGAGAGGAACATGTTGTTGGGCGTGAGGAGAGGAACATACTGTCGGGCGTGAAGAGAGGAACTTGTTGTCGAGGGTTAGGAGAGCAACTTATTGTCGGGCGTGAGGAGAGGAATTTGTTGGCGGCGTGAGGAGAGGAACTTATTGCCAGGCGTGAGGAGAGGAACTTACTGCCAGGCGTGAGGAGAGGAACTTATTGTCAGGGGTGACGATAGGAACTTGTCCGGCGTGAGGAGAGGAACTTATTGTCAGGCGTGAGTGCCAGATGGTTAATAACAATATAATGATCAACTTGAGTAAATTGGCTCATCGTCCAGAATAAATAAACCATTCCAACAGAAATGCGGAAGCCTGTGCCAACATTGATAAATAACTCGAAGCCGATAGTCATCTCAGTTAAGGCTCCATTTTTGCCTGGGTTCAAGCTTGTACCTACATATCCGTGATAGCAATAACAAATCTGAATAATTCTCATAAATACTGTGCCTGTACAGCCAGGCCAGACAGTACTGACATAATACACATGAATATTGCACAAGTGAATTTATTCTCAAACTGCAGATAGAATACATAGACCCTTCTAGTCAGTTACTGTTCCTTACCATGATTTTCTAAGTCCCGCTTGATATATTTGCATCTGTCCGTCGTTTCTAGCTCATATGAATCATGCCTTACAACTTCGCTCTTCCATCTCATATTTATTAGCCATCAGTGAGATGCCCAGCCAGTATATAACTAATCTTATTTCCGTGACAAGAATCGTGCTGTCTCCAAGTTATCAGCAGGTCCGTCTCTTTGTTGTTGTTGACTACTCATGTGACGTTTCTTGCCGTCTCGCGTCACTTCTTTGGTTTATCTCATCTTTTGGTTGGAGGTTTTCTTACAATTTCTTTTTGACGTCATTTCGTCTGTTCTGCTACTTGGCAGTATGTCCCCTCCCCTTTAAAAATGGTGTAACCATTTTACAATTAAGCTGATTTATAAAGCCTGACATGTAGCAGTTCAGAATCCTTGAGTCATATGTATAGAAACTATTTCCACTACTGTGCTAATATGATGGTATGGTCTCCTGTCAATCACACACAAAATCTAAAAATAAATTATTATTATATTACGGGCACGCACTCCTATCTACACCCTCGGTAGACGTCGTGTAGCACAATCCTATGGGAGGAGTGAGCTAACTAATCTAAAAAAAACATAGTTAGTCTCTCATTTGCCTAAAATATACAAGCATCCCCAACCAAAGCTATAAACCCGATTGAGGGGACGTGTGTGATTAACTGGTACCATTCACTCAGTATTAGTTTTGGTATTTGACATGTAACTATATGACTATTCTTCCATTTGCTATGTTGTCATTATTGGCTCCCGTATGACTCTTAGTCCTTGTTATATCTGAAAGGTGAGGTCTTCTGCCCCTGTAGCTGTCGAATTGTAAGAATCTTTGCGACGTTTCTATTTCCTTCTATTGGCTGTGACGCTATTTGTTCTTAACTTGCTTATTTTTACCTATGCAGCTCTACAGATATTCAACTATATACAACAGTAAACTATGCTATGCATAATCTCTCTCAATAAGTGATGCGGCAATAATTGTAGACTAGTTTACGGTGGTTGATTATGTTGTTGTTGGGTATCTGTAGTTTGCCATTGCAATAACACGTGAACTAGCAATTCAATAATTATAAGTTAATTTAACCTGAAATAATAGAAAATCAAATTATATGCAAATTAGAATCCTTTCACTCAGTCATGCTATTCAGCTTTTTTATATATATTTATGTATAGTCTTTCCTGTTCTTCGTGTTTGTTGGTCTGAAATTGATTGCGTACAGCACTTAAATTAACTCTATCATATCAACAACAAATCTATGTTAATAAAATATCTAATATCTTTATATATTCTCACTCTTACTATGAAATGTGAATGGGAGTGCATGATATGGGAAAAAAAGTATATGTGAACTATATGACTGACATGACCCTCTCATCGGCGTCGTGATGAGTGAATCATGAAGTACAATAACCGCATGAATGATATTCTAAAATGTATGTTTGACATGAATAATTGAAAATGACGTAATAATCGCATGAATGATATTTTAAATATGTGTTTGACATGACTGATTGAATTATAACGTACAACTTACAATTACGTGTTTGTGAAATGGATGTGACGTGTGAACTGATTAATGATGTGAAATATGGACGGATGAACGTTATCATGGTTGCAAATATTATATATACTTAATTAACAAATAGTATTCGACTGTTGGTGTAGCTTCCTCTTGACTCCACGTCAGTCACGCTCAACTCGAACCGAACAACATTCTGACGTCATCATTACAGGATCATCGGAGAAAATTCAAGTTAACACAGTTCAATGTAACTACACGCCTCCGCGAAATAGAATCGGATTCACAAGGTCTGACTGAAGTCACCAACATACACTCTGCAATGTCCTAACACACGGAAGTTCGAATATTTTCTATATAACCTGGCAAATAAGCAAATCGGAAAAAAAATCTGTACATATCTGACATTAATCAATATTTAACTAACATATAAAGAGATGTTTGTTGTTTATCATGGCTACATTCTATATGGGTGCTTAAAAGTGAAATAACTATCCGGTCTGTTGTATTACATATATGCACGAAGACAATAACATGAAATGTGTTACCTGACTTGATTTCTACAGTCTACTGAGAAGATCCTTAAGGTTATTATCTTTACCCAGTATATGACAGATATCGAAATCATAGTCTTGCAAAAGAAGAGACCGTCTGTGTATTCTGGAGTTTTTAGGATGCCCGTCTTTAAAGACTTGTAAAGGTTTATTATCAGACAGAACAAGAAATGTTCTACCAAGCAGATATTTAGAAAACTTATTAACACTTTCTATAAGAGCTAAAGCTTCAAGTTCAGTGACAGCATATTTCTTCTAAGTGTCAGTTAATTTCCTACTAAAGTACAGAACAGGATGTAGATTGCCATCATGCATTTGTAGCAGAATCGCTGAGATTGCGTGAAAACTTGCGTCTGTCTGAATTATGAAGTCTTTTGAAATATCAGGAAGTTTGAGAATTGGAAAACTACAGAAAAGACTCTTAATCTGTTGTAAAAGTTTATCATGTTCATGTGTCCATATAATCTTAGCAGGTTGACCTTTTTTCAATAGTTCTGAAAAAGTTGCTGTCATATCAGCGAAATTAGGAATAAACTTTTGGTAATAATTTATGATTCCTAATACCCTTCTGACTTCCTTTTTGGTGGTAGGAGGTTTAATGTTTAAAATCTTGGTAACTACATGTGGATCTGTTTTACTAAATCCATCAGAAATTCTGTGACAAAGAAATTGAATTTCGGTGAAACCTATTTCGACCTTGCTAGGTTTAGCTTTAAGTCCATATTGTTGTATTCTTTGGAATACCTGTAATAGGATCTTAATGTGTGTGTCAATATCTATAGTGTGTACACAGATATCATCCACATAAGTTGCAACGTTAGTAATACCCTTCAGTAATTTTTGCATCATCCGCATTAAACTACTCGGCGCGTTCTGTAGCCCAAACGGCATGTATGCCCACTCGTACAGATCTAACGGAGTGGCGAAAGCAGTGATGTGCATGGAATCTTTATCCATGAGAAATTGCCAATATCCCTTCTTGAGGTCTATCTTTGAAAAGATTTTGGACTCAGCCATACCATCAATTAGTTCATCAATGTTGGGCATTGGTTCTGTTACCAATAATGTTAGAGCGTTGACTTTCCTGTAATCGACGCAAATACGCAGCGAATTATCTTTCTTTTTCACTATCACCAACGGCGAACAATAGTTAGATGTTGATTTCCTAATTATACCGCATTGATCCAGTTCGGAAATTTCCATTGTGACTTTTTCCAAGTAATGGACAGGAATCGGGTACGGTTTTACTTTAACAGGAACATCGGATAGCAATGTGATCTTGTGTTGGATTAATGTTGTTTGCCCCGGCTTGTCTGAAAAAAAAAATATCACTAAACTGTTGTATAGATGTTGTTAATTTGTATTTATCATGAGATGATAAATTCTTATTGATCTTAACAGCCTGCCAACTATTGTTAACATTAATGGTTGGTGTTGGTATTTGTTGTGTTATTGCATCATCTTGCTGTTTATTAATAACCCAACATGCTGCTGCTATTCTGTGTGGTATTTGTTGAACTGTCTGTGTTTTGTCTATATTGCGCTCTGTGTATGGTTTCATCATGTTAATATGGAATATCATTTTCTTACCCTTGACGTTTATTAAATAGTCTACGTCACTAATTTTTTTAACAACTTTAAATGGACCCTGCCATGAAATGACAAGACAATCTCTAGGGTCGGGTAATAAAAGTAAGACTTCTTCTTCTTTCTTCAAGACTATTGTCTTGTCTTTTCTGTTTTCGTATTGTCTGTATTTCCCCCCTGCTTTTTCGAGTGCCGATTTAGCAATTTGGCATGGTGTCATTATTTTGTATCTTAGATGTGTTACCATCTCGTACGCCTGTCTTTTCGGGTGGTCCTGTACTTTATTTGTGAGCATGTCATTATATAATGTCAACGGGCCACGTGGATTCGCTCCGTAAACAAGTTAAAATGGGGAAAAACCTGTACTCGCTTGCGGCACCTCTCGGTAGGCAAACAGTACCACTGGTAACAAAATGTCCCAATGTTTGGGTCGTTCAGCCGCAACTTTTGCTAGGGTTCGTTTGAGTACCCCGTTAAAATTTTCATTGACCCTATTTGTCATCGGGTGATATGGGGAACTGAACACCTGGAGTATGCCCAGCATCTTCACTGCTGCTTGGGTAGCTGCAGAAATAAACTGACTACCTCTGTCGGATAGTATGTATAATGGGAAAACTATATTACTGAAGATTAAAAGAAATGAATCTAAGATGGACCTAGATGTGATGGATCTCAATGGAATCGCCTCAGACCATCTAGTGCATAGATCAATCATCGTTAAAATGAATCTATTGCCTCGATCTGTTGTGGTGTTAAGTGGACCTACAATATCGACCGCTATTTTCTGGAACGGTCGAGATGCCAGATCAGTTTGTTGCACTGGTGCCTTGGGATTTTTACCTTTCGGTGTGGTTCTTTGGCATAGTCCACATGAACGGACATGTCTAGTAACGTCGTTCGAATAGCCAGGCCAATAAAATTTCGCCAAAATTATCTGTGTAGTTTTGGCTATCCTCATGTGACCTGCAAATGGGGAGTCATGAGCAAGTTTCAGTGCCTCGTCGCGATATTTACTAGGCAGCACTGTTTGTAACAGGAGTGTTGCTCATTTTCTGTATCGCCTGGTCAATATAATATTATCTAAGATAAATTCCCATTTGCCATGTTTAGCTTGTTTGGCTGGTTTGTGCACGTTCTTAAGACATGTTTGTAATGCGGGGTCATGTTTCTGTTCTGTAGCTAAGTATGTCGTCAGTACTAATGTGTTCTGTGTATTGTCATTAACAGTCTGTTGGGATGTCGTATGCCAATTGTCTTCTTCTTTTTGTCGTCGCAACTGGGCTCTCGTGAGTGCATTCGTCGGTGTATGTTCGATCTCCCAGTCGTTCGCTTCATCATGAGTGCAATCTCTGACATTAGGGATATTCCAAATTAGTAGACCGGCACATGGGTTCGGAAGCACCGCTGCTTTCACTCTGCCTACGAAGTACGGGAACTTTATTGTGACCCATGCGATCTGGTATCTTTCCAGCGTACCGCCAAAAGTTCTACACGCCACTCTTTTGCCTGTGTAGTCTTTTGCCGTTACGAGCTTGTGGTCGACTCCAATAATGGACGCCCCTATGTCCCTAACGCACGTTGTTGTCAATCCATTGACCCATGCCTGATGGACCTTTAGTGTGCCATTCTGAATGTTCACTGCATTGGCCTCTTGTATTGTTATATTGTGACCACATGCGGGACTATCATTTTCATGAAATTCCTTACATAGCGTACAAGGTCTGTCGTTGGGAAATGTCTCTACTATGGCTGCATGCGTGTCTTCTAAATCGTCAGAGTCGCTACTGGTGAATATTATGCTGCACTACCTTCCTTCCATGTGTTTCTCATCTTACAAAATATTGAGGCGTGTTCGTACGCCCGACACGCGTAGCATTTAGCACTATTTTTGTAAGAAGCATACTTACTGATTTTCTTAGAAGTGAGGTTTTGAAGATACGAGTAGTACGAGTAGTGGTTCTTGTCGCACATCTCAAAACTGCCGTGCTGGAATTTACAATGTGGGCACTGCATGAAATGACCCTTTCTCGGCCTGTCTGACTCTCTATGTTTGTTGTGATAAGGCCCTCTGCCTCTATGCTGTTGGCTATATTGTGAGAATCTGTTTGTTCTCCCTTGATATCTTTGATTATGTACTCTTGCACTGCCCCTATAATCAACTCTGGTTGAGCTCCATCAGCAAATACTTCCCTATGCGCGTTGTAGTATGCCTCCCCCTTTGACTCCATCTCTGGAACTGATTTGCATTTGTTCTCCACCAGAAATGTAGGCATCGATTCAGGTACAGATGAAAGTAGTTTATCTCTCAGCATGAGATCACGTAGTTTCTTGAAATCGGAACTCACATCTGCCGCTTTCAAACATTTGTCAAAGAGAAATGATGTTTCAGAAAGGTAGTCCAGAAACGTCTGGTTTGCCTTAGGTGTTAGAGTCTTAAACTTCGTTCTCAAACCAGCTTAATCTAATGAGAAGTGAGCCAAGACCCGATCACGAATATATGTATAGTTGGTCCGTAAATTCTCAGGGATCAACTCCACAACATTAAACGGCCCCAATGCGAGGTGACGGTGAAATAAAATCGGCCAGTCGACGGTCGGAATTTTGTAGAACTTCGCTAAAACCTCGAAATTAGTTATCCATGCTGAAATGGAGTCGCCTTGTGTAAAGTTCCTGATGAGACCCTGGTATCGTTTAATAGGAACTCCTGCTTTTGCTTGCAATTTTGCCTGCGCGATCTCGGCTTTCCGGTCTTTCTCCATAGTTCTAACCTTTAAATTCCCTTCAATTTCCTTGTCTTTCATTATTAATTCGGCCGCTAATTTTTCTTTTTCAAATGTAAGTTCTCTTTCTTTGATTTCCTTCTCAAATGCAAGTCTCTCCCTTTCTATAACTAGTTCTCTATCTGTCGCTGCCCTTTTTTCTCTTTCTAATGCCAACTCTCTATCTTTGATTTCTTTCTCCGCTGCTAACCTTTCTTTTTCTACTTATTTGGCCGCTGCTCTCTCCTTTCGTTGCTGCGCTTGAAACACTTTTAGTTCTTGTTTAACCCACGCTCTGAGTTCCTGGCCTTTCAATCCCGACTTCTCGCCCATGTCCATAAACTCTTGCAATGTCGACATGTTGTCACGATATCCTGTAAATTATATAGCTGAAATACAATATATCTATGTGCAATGCGAAATCGTTTGAAAGACTGAAAATAAATGCGTCAAACGTATAAAAGTTTAATGAAATGCCAACACAATCAACAATACTATAAAACAGAATTTCAGAACAATGCAGCAAGCTTGACGTGGGGATAAACATTGCCTTAACCCGTTAAAATAGATACTTCTTCTTTTCTGCATTCATCCGGATTTTTTTTTCTTTTCGGATGTGACTGCGTTGTGCCTGTTTACAGCAGAGCTGCGTTCTTGCGCCGTTAGGCCGACACATCCGACTTCTGCGGGCATTTGTTTACCGGGTTAACCTTCCCGGAAAATAGATACAATCCAGACAAAACTGGTAGTAAAATATATCTCTGTATCAAAGAATATCACGCCACAAGACACATAATTGCTACAGGAGAGGAAAACGAAATGTGACGCGGACAAATATATCTATTCACATGTAAAAGAAACACGGGGAACTTATAGCTACGAACAATTAAAGACTATTACAAAACAACATGAGTACTAAACACACGCGAGGTCGCCACAAATAAAAAATTTGTCACGAACTGACCGATGTCAGTGCGACACGTATCCTTGCACCTGACAACTATAGTTATCTGGCGTAAGGATAACCCAGCCAACCGCCCACACGACTATAACGCTATCGATTCGGCCATGGAGAAAATATCGAACTTGAAAATAAACACCCATACAGAACACCAAAATAACAACAAATAACTCTACTGGCCTGTTATGGTATATGGTATAAACTGGTAATGTCGCCCCTAACCGGTGCTGGTGAAGTTGGTATATCCATCAATCCGATGAAAACAGTCAGTAACATATTTCCTAGATGTTCTAACTACAATGTTAATTACTATGCCTGTTCGGATCCGTGTAGACACTCCTTGCTCCTGAGTACGCCTTCGGTGACGACTTCATCCTGTATGTCCGTCCAGTGAATATAACGTGACGAAGTGAATCAGCGATCTGTAGTATATGTGAAATTGGAATAGTACCTTGAAACTGCCTACACACAGTAACTATCTAAACATAAAATATGATATATTTCTTCCTTGGGCTGACCTGATGTGATACTGATTATAGGTTGCTAAATGGCGATGGCATTTCTTCACAATTCCAGTTTGCATGCATCCCTTTCCAAGAGCCCACCACTTTCTGCCAGATGGTTAATAACAATATAATGATCAACTTGAGTAAATTGGCTCATCGTCCAGAATAAATAAACCATTTCAACAGAAATGCGGAAGCATGTGCCAACATTGATAAATAACTCGAAGCCAGTAGTCATCTCAGTTAAGGCTCAATTTATTGTCAGGGTTCAAGCTTGTGCCTACATATCCGTGATAGCAACAAATCTGAATAATTCTCATAAATACTGTGTCTGTACAGCCAGACGGGACAGTATTGATATAATACACCTGAATATTGCACAAGTGAAGTTATTCTCAAACTGCAGATAGAATACCTAGATGCTTCTAGTCAACTACTGTTCCTTACCAGTCGCCCTCTGTGTCACCTTGACATGATTTTCTAAGTCCTGCTTGATATATTTGCATCTGTCCGTCGTTTCTAGCTCATATGAATCACGCCTTACAACTTCGCTCTTCCATCTCATATTTATTAGCCATCAGTGAGATGTCCAGCCAGTTTATAACTAATCTTTTTTCCGTGACAAGAATCGTGTTGCCTCCAAGTTATCAGCCCAAGGTCCGTCTCTTTGTTGTTGTTGACTACTCCTGTGACGTTTCTTGCCTTCTCACGTCACTTCATTGGTTTCTCTCATCTTTTGGTTGGATGTTTTCTTACAATTCCTTTTTGACGTCATTTCGTCTGTTCTGCTACTTGGCAGTGAGGATATGAACTTTTTGGGCGTGAAGAGAAGAAATTGGTTTGAGGCGTGAGGAGATGAACTTATTGTCATGCGTGAGGATAGGAACTTGTCGGGCGTGAGGAGAGGAACCTGTCAGGAGTGAGGGGAGGAATTTATCGGCGGGCTTGAGGATAGGAACTTGTTGGTGGGCGTGAGGGGAGGAATTAAGACACATACAGTCATTATTATTTTGGCCACCTTATGAGAAAAAATAAAACACTGGAAAATGTTGCCGCAACTGGAAAGATTTGTGGACAAAGAGATAGAGGAAAACACCGAGATAAAATTTTGGGCAGTCCTGTATCATGGCAAGGAAGTGAGTCAATACACGAACTGGACATGCCTTTAGAGATCGCAAGATGTAGAGAAGCATGATCGACCTCACCAGTGGCAAGGCGTGTGATGAAAATACAGTAAACTGTATACAGTGATATAGACAGTGAGACTAGGGTATATGTAGGACTTTACAAATAAACAAGAATTTATTGGGACTCATAGACGTAGAAGAATGAAATAGCTATTAGAGGAGACACTAGACAACATATACATTGAAAGCTATAGTTATCCCACCGGGATTCGAACCTGTCACCTCTACATGACGACAACACCTCGCTCATGTACAAGTGTACTTCTGTGCATGTCCAGCTAGATCCTCGAAACTTCTATAAGCGCCAGTTAGTTGTTATATATATTAACAGCCTCCAGTTCTTATACTCATAGCCCATGCAGTATAGCATTAGTTGTTATATATGTCGACATCCTCCAGTTCTTATAGACCATGTAATATAGCGTTGGTTGTTGGAGTCGACAGCCTCCAGTTCTTATAGACCATGGAATATAGCGTTGGTTGTTGGAGTCGACAGCCTCCAGTTTTTTTTATACCATGCAGTATAGCGTTGGTTGTTTTATATGTCGACATCCTCTAGTTCTTATAGAGCATGGAATATAGCTTTGGTTGTTGGAGTCGACAGCCTCCAGTTCTTTTATACCATGCAGTATAGCGTTGGTTGTTATACATGTCGACATCCTCCAGTTCTTATACTTATAGACCATGCAGTATGGCGTTGGTTGTTATATATGTCGACAGCCTACAGCTCTTAGGGCCATGCAGTATGGCGTTGGTTGTTATATACGTCGACATCCTACAGCTCTTAGAGCCATGCAGTATGACATTGGTTGTTAATAATCGTCGACATCCTCCAGTTCTTATACTTATATACAACGCAGCATGGCTAGGGTCTTCAATAGCCTACTGCTAAACTTAATAGTGAATGGCGTTGATCTATATATACATCCATTCTCCTATCTCTCTTGGAATACGGTCGATGGCTTCGGCCGTCTTGTATGCCAACTTCCTCCTGTCTCTCTTCTTATAATTCATCCTATATAGTAACAGCTTTCAGTCTATGCTCTGCGGTGCCCTGATAAAGAATTGTCTCCCCGACAATGGGCATGAAAATAAGAATACGCGTACGCACATTCACCACCATCTAATTGATCCATCCATCCATCATCCATCATGTGTCATATCGATCAGCGTGGGCGGCCATGATTCGCCATTTCATTCGATCACCAGAGTCGTAGATCAGATCAGTTTTATCATCTCGACCATACCACGTGGCCAAGCCATCCTGATATTTACTTCTCTGCCATGCTCTTGTTCTCTTCCCCTCGATCTAGCCAGTTGTCACCAAGTTCTCCAATTTATTTTTGCTCATAGCATTTCCAAAAAATGTTAGCTGTCTACGTCTAATTTCTCTAATCAGTTTACGATTTTCATTTGTTTCTTGTAGTACTTGGTCATTGGTTTTTCTGTCTGTCCATGGTATTCTTTGCATTTTCCTCAGAAAGCACATTTCCCCAGCCATCAGATGTTTTTTTTTAAAAACTTGTCTGTTCATTGTCCACTCTTCACATCCATACAAAAGTACAGGTTATATGTAACACCTCAGCACCCTTTTTCTCATTGCAATTAACATCATTTTATTGGTCAGTATGTTTTTCATCTTGTACAAGGCTACCTTCGCCATGGCGAGTTTTGTTCTGATCTCTTCAAGTCATCTCCATCACATGTTATGACTGTTCCGAGATGATTGTACCGATTCACTTGTTTAAAAAAATTCCCATTTACATGTATATTAAAGTGTGGTATTTCCTTCATCCTAGTGACGACTGATAAAACAAAGGTAATTGAAATATTTGGGTCACTTGAAACGTCACCAAAGTTTGGAGAGGACAATAATAGAGTGGTATATGCCTGGGAAGAGAGGAAGAGGAAGGCCAAAGAGAAGATGGGTGCAGGGTGTGGCGGATGATCTCCAGATGGGTGTATCAGTCGCGGGACATCTTGCTTATGATCGAAAGGTTTTCCGAAAGGTTGTTATGTGAGCGAGGTTCTGCAAAGGACATGCTACTGAATGAATGAATTAATAGTGACTACTATAATCTGTCTTATTACAATTCAATTCTAAGCCTAGTTGTTCACTGTGTGCAACAACCGCATCTACTAAATGTTGCAGATCTTGCTCATTGTCAGCAATCAATACCGTATCATCAGCATATCTAATATTATTGATGTTTCGTCCCAAAATGATGATTCCTTTCATATCTTCTATATTTCTGAAAATATTTTCACTGTAAAGGAAAAAACAAAATGATCTGGAGACATTACACATCCCTGCCTCACACTTCTCTTATTAGGCTGATATTGACCTGCTTCATTATCAATTCTTATCTAGTGGATAGCCCTGTGCAGAAGGTCACCCAAAAACAGTCTTTGGACATGTCTCTGTACCATAACCCACTTGTCCTTCCGCCGTTGATGTCATGTGGAAATTATCTATGACATCTTGAATCCGTTTACCCGGTAGTCTTCCTCCACTCCTCTTTTCGTACATGTTACTCCATAATTATCCTTTCTTGACATTCATGCATGTCTTCATGTGCAACACACAACATTTTCCTCATGTTTGTTTGTCCCAGCAACCAATCTTCGTTAATATTGAGTTCTTGGTATATAGATCTGTCTGTTGTCATCTCCGTTCAATGACATTTTAATTCGCTTCTTCACATTATTATTCAGGTAAAATCAGGTCGTAAATCTGTTATTCAGGTAAAGCACGTTGGAAATAGACAAGAGCATGCCAAATCACCGCCGCCCTGGTACACTTTCACAATTATACGTACAGTTAAAAACGCACACAAAAGAGTATTTTTAAGGCTTCGGAATTCGTGCGCTGTACTGAGATGACCGTGATGTGATCTATTGGAGGAGACTGCGCACTTGATAAAAATATCATTGTGCAATGAAGTCGATTGTGTGTGTGTGTGTGTGTGTGTGTGTGTGTGTGTGTGTGTGTGTGTGGGTGTTTGTGTGTTTTGTTTTGAGTAAACAAACAAATGAAAGCACTCATACGTGTGATATGATGTCCAGCACATGAGATAGTGGTCCGGTAAAGCTGGTCCATTCTACTTCTTGTTATTTGTAGATTCATTCATTATAGTTCACAATGTATTGTTGTTGTTGGTGTTGGTGTTGGTGTTGGTGTAGGTGTTGTTGTCGTGGTGGTTTGTGAATCCCCTGGAGGATCATGAGTTTTAACTCTTTAGAGGTATGGGTTTGCACTTAAGTCACCTAGGCCCTGAAATGGGCTTAGTCTACCAAAGTAAAGTCGGTGTAGAGCCTTTGTCTCCCCACCTGGTACCTTCTTCTTCTTCTTCTTCTTCTTCTTCTTCTTCTTCTTCTTCTTCTTCTTCTTCTTCTTCTTCTTCTTCTTCTTCTTCTTCTTCTTCTTCTTCTTCTTCTTCTTCTCTTCTTCTTCTTCTTCTTCTTCTTCTTCTTCTTCTTCTTCTTCTTCTTCTTCTTCTTCTTCTTCTTCTTCTTCTTCTTCTTCTTCTTCTTCTTCTTCTTCTTCTTCTTCTTCTTCTTCTTCTTCTTCTTCTTCTTCTTCTTCTTCTTCTTCTTCTTCTTCTTCTTCTTCTTCTTCTTCTTCTTCTTCTTCTTCTTCTTCTTCTTCTTCTTCTTCTTCTTCTTCTTCTTCTTCTTCTTCTTCTTCTTCTTCTTCTTCTTCTTCTTCTTCTTCTTCTTCTTCTTCTTCTTCTTCTTCTTCTTCTTCTTCTTCTTCTTCTTCTTCTTCTTCTTCTTCTTCTTCTTCTTCTTCTTCTTCTTCTTCTTCTTCTTCTTCTTCTTCTTCTTCTTCTTCTTCTTCTTCTTCTTCTTCTTCTTCTTCTTCTTCTTCTTCTTCTTCTTCTTCTTCTTCTTCTTCTTCTTCTTCTTCTTCTTCTTCTTCTTCTTCTTCTTCTTCTTCTTCTTCTTCTTCTTTTTTTGTTCGCTTGAAATATGTCTATAACTGAAATATTGTACAAAGCCGCTGTGTTGCAGAGCTGCCATGTCCGTCTCTAAAGTGAAGAAAATAGTGGGGAGGGGGTGTGGGGGGGGGGGGGGGTGTTGCAGGACTGGTATTGGAATCTGACATCAGCAGAGAAGCATATTATGACGTCATGGTCATGGTTCAGCACAGGATATGGGGCTAAACTTGGAGTATGCCTGTCAGCGTTTTGGGGGATAGAGACAGGACATATAGAGGACAAGGGACATAATAGAGACCGGGCATAGGCAGGGATGCAGTGATGTCATGGACAGGACATCTACAGGACCACAGAGATATGATAGACGGGACATAGGTAAGGGCTAAGAGATGTCATAAGCAGGACATCTACAGGACATTAGAGATATCAGAGACATGACATAGGCAGGGACACAGAGATGTCAGAGACAGGACATAGACAGGACAAGACCCAGTTATAAAAGGGGACACAGTCTACGGAACTCTGTCCTGGATTGACCAGACAGCGTTGCACTAAGGGACCCGACACAACACGGGCGGACAGCAGTACGACGTGACTGTTGATACAGATCGGTTGCCCCGAGATACACGGGGACTAGTACCACGTGACAAACCGGCCAGCGTGCAGCGGGGTAGACTGGGACTCGACGTTTTAGGGGTAGGACGCATGTGTTTCTGGAGCGAGTGTATAGACTTTGCGAGAGTGCTAGCTGGCGTTTGCCATGTTGAATATAGCGAGTATTTGAGTGCAGGGTTTTGTGTGATTGTCTGAGCGCAATTATTGTTTGTTAGCCAGCGCTGATGTATATCTTGATAATATGTTGCATTAACCGCCCTATGTGCGTATCTCGACGATACTCAGGTTCTCCTGAATAAATATTTAATACTAAACGCAAGACTGATAGTTTTTGAGTGCATGTGAAGGATCTAAGAATACACGTGTCCGTATGAGACGTTGACAGGCTTAGATTGAATGGTGTCAGAAGTGTGCAATCTTATGATTGAAAAACCCACAGCCTAAGATAGACGAATGTGGTGTTAAGTTAGATTTAATGGTGTCAGAAGTGTGCAATCTATTGATTGATGAAACCCACAAGTTGAGTGAAAGTAGATTTGAAGATAAGTTAAATCTGATGTTGAGTTAGAAGCGAGTGAGAAAAGAGGAATGAAAACCACACCGTTATGGCAAAGGTAAGATAAAATATAATTTTTTCAGATTAATTAATTCTAATGAAATTTACATGTATATTATTTTGATGTTAATGTGTGAGTTGTCGTTGTTCTTAGGCTAAAAACGACAGTACATAACTAAACACGACATTACGACAGAAAACAAGACGACCGACACAACTCACAAATAAATACCGCGTAATATGTCTTTCCTCTAAAAGTTTTGACATTGACAGACACAATATTTGCATCATACTAATTTTTGCTTGTCTAAACAACAGAATTGAGATGTGTAATGTGAATTAAATGTCAACTGCCCAGACGGTGTGACGAATTCGATCATAAAGTCATCCACGAGTGGCACCGGGAAAACAGAAATTTATCCCAAGTCCAGATAAGTACCCCATTATAGATATTGCTGATTAAAGCAGCACTCTATTTTTGTATGACTGCTGTATATTAACATGTGAAATTATTGCCATTTGATTTTTACATTGTCTCATTATTGTACATTGATTTGTATAAGAAAACCCATAATAACGTCAACTTTAAAAGAGTGCATTGAGGCAGGGAAAGATTTAGGTTAAACTTGTGATAAATTAGAAGAATTGGCAGGGAAGAAACATAAAGAACATACAGATAGAGAGATGGAAGAAAGAGTGCTAGAACGCCAACAAAAACAAAGAGAAATGGAAGCAGCTACCAAACTCAAAGAATTAGAACTAGCTGAAGCTACCAAAATCAAAGAATTAGAATTAACTGAAGCTACCAAAATCAAAGAATTAGAAATAGCGCAAAATAAAAGTTAGAGGCGGAGACACAGTTAAAGATGAAAGAACTAGAAGTTGAGCCACAGGTGCATATCGCAACGAGTAAACTAAAGAGTAAGGAAGAAGAAAACAAGTGTAATAAATATAAAGGCATTGTGAAATCCTTCTGCCAAGGGGATTCAATATCAGCATGATCAGAGAACTTTGAATTTCAAATGAAATATTAAGAAGTTCCAAGAGAACATTGGGCCATGATCTATATGCGAAATTTGTCATCAGAGCCTTTAAAAGTTATTGAATAGATTCCACAAGAGCTCAGGAAAGATTAAGATTATATACATCAACGCATTATGCAACATTTTTTGTTAGATGCACCAGGGTATCAGGTACAGTTCTCAAAATTAAACCCTAAAGCTAATCAAACGTTCATTGATTACGTTTCTCAAGTTCAGGATATTTACATTAAGTGGCTGAACGCTGCAAAAGTCAATAAAAGCTATGAAAAGCTAAGAGATTTAATGATAATGGACAAAATCATTTCATCGATTCCAATTCCATTTGCTAAATTTTTACAACAGTCTGTTGTAGAATCTTTAGAACAGTTAGAACGCAATGGTTCAGCTTATTTCACATCTAACAGGGACATCTTCACTTTAAACAACAACGACAACAATAGAGTAACTGCAGCAAACACCATACCTGTAAAACCATATAGATATAGAGAGAAACAGAAGTCAAATGCACCACAGTGTCTATATTGTAAACTATCACGTTTTCAATTTCAAATGTGTGACATGAACCCGGGGTATCCATCTCACCTAGATATAATGGTTAAGACGCAAGAGAACAAGAGAAATAATTACAAACGTGCGGTAAAATGTTTCTTTTGCAAAATGTGGGACATTATAGGGCTAAATGCCTTGGTCGCCAGAGATTGAAGAGTGTAAATACTTTAATTATACTTGAGTGTAAAAATTGTTGATTTATCTTCTGAGAGCGAAAGTGAGTGGGAAGGAAATCAAGGAATGGAAGATAATGCTCTTGCAGCAATTGATATACTAAATTATGATAAATGTCAAACATCTCATAAATTTCATGAGGATGGTGTATTAGAATGCGGCCATACAGTCCCGTTTTCAGCGGAAAACGCCAATGCAGTAACTTCCTCCAGAGGAAAATTAATCTTCCACAATGGTATAGTTAACAACAAACCTTGTCAGGTACTGGTTGATTCCGGCAGTACTTTAACTGGCTTAAGGGAAGAACTTTTAAATGCATAAGATTATACAGGCGAGTTTGTAAATTAGTTAGTTAGTTAGTTAGTTAGTTAGTTAGTCTTTCCTCTTGAGTCTAAGGCGGCGCATAGGGCAGAAGTCCTGTCTCTCCATGCTTGGCGGTTCGCTGCTACCTGTTGTAGATCTTGGATATTTACTTGGCCATTGAATGAGCCTTCTCTAATGATGGTTCTACGCAGGGTCTCTCTTGGTCTTCCCCGTTTTCTTTTCCCTACTGGTGACCATATGAGGGCTTGATAGGGGAGTCTTGACTTGTCCATTCTGAGTACATGGCCGATGTAGTTCCAACGGCGTCTTCTTATGAAATTGGATACTGTATCTTGCTTAGTCTCTTGTCTTATTTGCGAATTGGTTCTGAAGTCTGTCCAGTGGATGTTTAGAAGTCTTCTAAGACATTTGTTCTCAATATTGTCTAATTTTTTATCTAAAGCTACCGTTGATTTCCAACTTTCACATCCATACGTTAACACTGGAATCACACAAGAGTTGAAGATTTTAAGTTTTGTGTGTTTGCTGAGTGTCTTTGACTTCCAGATGTTTGACAGTTTATTGAAGGCACTAGATGCCAGTGCGATTCTAGATGATATTTCTGGTGTTGAGTCCCCTGTAGATGTCATTTTGCTTCCTAGGTATGTAAAGCTGTTGACTTTTTCAAGAACGTAGCTGTTTAATTTGGTGTCATCTGAACTGTTGGTAAGATCAATAGTCTTTGTTTTTGTGGTGTTTTGTGGTGTTAATTTGGAGACCAATTTGCCCTGAAACATTTTGGAGGTGGTTTATTTTCTCTTGGGCATCCGGGTGTGTTGAACTCAAAAGCACTATGTCGTCGGCAAAGTCCAGGTCTTCTAGAATTTTGTCAACCCAATGGATACCCATATTTGTATTGTTTGTGCATTTGCGCATGACCCAGTCGATAGCTATTCCAAAAAAGCATCGGTGATAAGACACAACCCTGTTTCACTCCTGTTTCGACTGTTCTTACGCAGCAACGTGTTTCTTTGTAGAAAGATTTTATGACGTTGGTATATTTGGTAGGAAAACCATAGATGTTAAGTAGATTCCAAAGTGAAGGACGGTGGATACTGTCGAAGGCTTTTTGAAAGTCGACAAAGTTGGTGATTAATTTCGACTGGAATTCTACGGAGTCTTCAATGATTATTCTGAGGGTGAAAATGTGGTCTATGCATGACCGTTTTGGTCTGAAGCCTGCTTGTTCTTCTCTGAGCCTTTCATCTATCGCCTTTTTCAATCTCTCAAGTAACATGCTACAAAAAAGTTTACCTGGTACTGACAATAGAGTGATACCACGCCAATTATTGCAATCAGACATATCGCCCTTTTTAGGCAGTTTGAAAATTACACCATCTATCCACTGTTGTGGTGGGGATTCGCTTTGCCAGATTTCATTGATCAGCTGTAACATTTTCATGGCGAACATTTTCGAACATTTTCTGGCGATGTGGAGAAGTATCCACTTGCGACAGTTCACATTTGTACACCCTTCTTATCAGGCACGTTTACTTGTGCGATTCTAGACAATCCATGTGCAGATCTGATTATAGGTTGCTTACCAGATGTAAAGTACTGCACACATAAAGAAATTAATGCCTGGGGAAAACGGCATCAAAAAAGAATTCCAATGATAAAGGTAACTACAACAGATAAAGAAATAAGTGATCAAGAACAGCAACTGAAATCAAGAAATCCAAGGGACGCGACTGCTCACACCACGACAGAACAGCTTAAAAGACTACATGACATGGATTCTCCTCAGGGAAATTATTGTGATGTTCTAAACAAAATTAGTAAAGACCAGACTGTTAAACCCACAGAAAGTTGCACTACCAGTAAGGCAACTTCACAGAAAAAACAATGACACAGACAGACAATATACGAACATTGCAACCCAAACACCGCACGTACAACGAAACGCAGATGCCCTACAGTCCTTTTCTAGCAGACAACACAGTCTGAATAACACAGACGTCAACATAACACACAATGACATGTTTTTCAAGAGACAAAAAAAAAAATAAGACACGAATCAGAACAGAAACTTACCAGTATCGAATACAACCATCTCCATCGCAGTTGTATTAGTGATGTTGCTAATGGTTTTATTGATAGCACTGTACACTTACCAACAGCAGTCAACAACAACCATATTTCTACTGTTAAACCTAGTCATGTTGATTACAACATCAATAATAAGAATTTTTTCCCCGTCATTTCTGTGTGATGTTGCATGTAAAACAAAGGTTGCCATCTCATTCCACTGGAATGTAATACCTAAGAAATTAACTCAGACGCAAAGTGTGAGACAGATTTTTGACATAAGAAAAGTGTTTCGACTCACGATAAAACCTACAAAAGTTGAGTTGGCATTTAAAGAAATTGAATTTCTAGGCCATAAAATACCCAAAGGCCAGTTGCGCACAGATGACAAAATCGTGACTAAGATCTTAAATCTCACGATGCTTACGACTAAAAAGCAAATTAGAAGTCTATTAGGCCTGGTGAATTATTACAACAAGTTCATACCGAACTTAGCACAAATCACCAGTGTTTTTTTCGGATCTGTTAAGATCAAACTCGAAAATTGATGTACAGAGTGCTACTTTAAAAAAAGTGCAATGTCACAACTGAAATATTACTTCTCCAACATCCCTATTTTACACTTGCCTAACAAGGATCTTTCGCATACTCTCAGGATGGATGCCTGTGTCACGACTATATCAGGCGTCTTACTTCAGGCCTACAATAACGTAAACCATCCAATAGTTTACATAAGTAGGAAAATCACCCCAGCAGAATCGCGCTATGGGGTTTCTCAGCTTGAGGCCCTCGCAATTGTATACTGCGTCTGTAAATTGACGAAATACTTCGCCGGGACACACTTCCTCATTGAGACAGACAATTCCCCATTGCTGGTGATCGAAAAAAGGACAGCCCCAAAACAACCGTATTTACCGGTGGGCACTGATCTTTCAGAAGTATTCGTTCTCCATTAGACACATTAAAGGCTCGAATAATACTATTGCTGATTTGCTGACAAGACCTTCAGACCTTCCAGTCGAACAGATCAACGAGACAACAACATCTCCAGTCATCTAGAGCGACTAGTTAATTATTCATTTTAAATAGGTAGTTTAGATTAGATTAAATTTAAATACTTAGTATTATTTTATTGCAGTTGCATATTCATGGAAATTTTCCTCATAAGTTAAATGATAACAAATTAACATAGTATAAATATACTCTTTTTTGAATAATACAATCTTTTTCTAATTGATAGTAAGAATGGTTTCTCCTGCAGCAAATTACGAAAATCTTAAAATAATTTCATGTATAAATTCATTAGAGTTGTTGATAGATAACTAACTAATTATATAGGAAACAGAAACATTGTTTAGATATAAGGGAAATAAGAAAGCTTACAGCATAACCTTTCAGTTTTGCGTAATTACATTTCTTTAATTTAGAACGTCTATTTGACGGAAACTACACAAACTTAGTTTAAGAATTTTTGTTCCACTTACGATTGCCTAGCGTAATCAAACAGTCATTTACATAAAGTATGCCTATTATAAGATTAACTTAAAACTGTCTATATCTTTTTCAATGGTGATAAACATTTTTAACAATGCATAATGTGAATGACTGAGTGAAAAGCGTATAAAAGAAGGCATGAATGTATTAAAAGAAGACATGTAATTATTGGTGCATTTTTTTTTTGCACATATGCTTTATCGTAATATTTTGTCTGCGTCTTTTTGCAACACATGTGAGTGTTCATTGTTTTTATACGTGTCGACATCAGAGTTACATTACACCTATGGTTATAGCTTCAAGAATCACAGTTCGGTACCCATCTCTAAAAGTTAGCATAAATCTTCATTTGGGAGATGTAGTAACCTACCTGGTGACGCTTGAAGAATATAGTTACACATATTATAAATATACACCCTTGTTTGTAATTAACACACACATTATTAGAAACAGAACATTTAAATTAACATTATACGAACATATAAATTGAAAACACTAATTACTAAGAAGGGGAGATTACACTGATACAAGGGACATAAAGGATTAATAAAGGTTATGACTTCACAAGGGAAAATCTGCCAACAAGAGGAAGCGAGAAGGGAAAAATCAGTGAACACAGATCTTGAACAAAGATGTTGAGGTAACATTTTATGGAGGCCGTGGATAATATATCCATGATTAGTCTCCGTTTTAAGAGACATTTGTTTCTGGGCACCATTTTTCGGTGTATGAGAGGTTTTACATTTTAATGGGCAACCATGAATATAAGACAATGATACCTTGGTCCGTTTAACAGCCTCCAGTAGTAAAATGTAGGAGAGTAGTTGACTCTTGGCAACATATCAAGAGTTGTGAGCTGATGATACACCAGTGGGTGGATGCTTAAACGGGGTATCATACCCTTATAAATCACAGTTGTACCTAAACAGAATTGCTTATGAATTCCCACAACTCACTGACAAATTAGTTCAGACTAATTTTATATACACAGACTACATTGTGTCACACTACTTAGAAGGAATTTGGTGACACAATACCCGGGGAGCAGGGGAGGCTGTCAGCGTGTTAGGGAATAGAGACAAGACCTATACAGGGCAAGGGACATAATAGAGACAGGACATAGGCAGGGATGCAGTGATGTCATGGACAGGACATCTACATGACCACAGAGATATGATAGACGGGACATAGGTAAGGGCTAAGAGATGTCATAGACAGGACATCCACAGGACATTAGATATATCAGAGACAGGACATGGGCAGGGACACACAGATGTCAGAGACAGGACATAGACAGGACAAGACCCAGTTATAAAAGGGGACACAAGTCTACGGGACTCTGTCCTGGATTGACCAGAAAGCGTTGCACTAAGGGACCCGACACAACACGGGCGGACAGCTGTACGACGTGACTGTTGATACAGCTCGGTTGCCCCGAGATACACGGGGACTAGTACCACGTGACCAACCGGCCAGCGTGAAGCGGGCAGGCTGGGACTTGACGTTTTAGGGGAAGGACGCATGTGTTTCTGGAGCGAGTGTATAGACTTTGCGAGAGTGCTAGCTGGCGTTTGCCATGTTGAATATAGCGAGTATTTGAGTGCAGGGTTTTGTGTGATTGCCTGAGTGCAATTATTGTTTGTTAGCCAGCGCTGATGTATATCTTGATAATATGTTGCATTAACCACCCTATGTGCGTATCTTGACGATACTCAGGTTCTCCTGAATAAATATTTAATACTAAACGCAAGACTGATAGTTTTTGAGTGCATGTGAAGGATCTAAGAATACACGTGTCCGTATGAGACGTTGACAATGACCTGGTGGGTCAAGATTCAGCACAGGAAATAGGATTAGACGAGAAGTATACCTAAATGGGTCATGGTTCAGCACAGGACATAGGATTAGACTAGGAATATACCTAAATGGGTCATGGTTCAGCACATGACATAGGATTAGACGAGAAGTATACCTAAATGGGTCATGGTTCAGCACATGACATAGGATTAGACGAGAAGTATACCTAAATGGGTCATGGTTCAGCACATGACATAGGATTAGACGAGAAGTATTCCTAAATGGGTCATGGTTCAGCACAGGACATAGGATTAGACGAGAAGTATACCTAAATGGGTCATGGTTCAGCACATGACATAGGATTAGACGAGAAGTATACCTAAATGGGTCATGGTTCAGCACAGGACATAGGAGTAGACTAGGAGTATGCCTAAATGGGTCATGGTTCAGCACATGACATAGGATTAGACGAGAAGTATACCTAAATGGGTCATGGTTCAGCACAGGACATAGGATTAGACTAGGAGTATGCCTAAATGGGTCATGGTTCAGCACAGGACATGGGGCTAGACTGGGTGTATGCATGGGTGGGTCATGGTTCAGCACATGACGTGGGGCTAGACTGGGCTTATGTCTGAGTGGGTCGTGTTTCTTCTAGGGGTGTTAGGGACTTCAATGCCAAAAGATCCCGACCCAGTGCCAAGGGGGATGTCACAATATATCAATCACCACACATTCATCAGGTCACATTTGAACTATTTTAACTTTTTAATATGAAACCGGCGGTGGGGCGAAAGTGTTAGAACACAATTAAATATCCCGACTATCGGGTTCGAAACACAGCTGCAGGTGATATGGACGGTGACCGCCTTGCGCTGGTTTTTGTTCAGTGATGTGAGTGCCGGTCATTGTGAAGTTAACTCACAAAGAGAACTAGTTAATCGCATCAGAAGAAGACAGTCCACATTTTTGGGCATGTCGTGAGAAGAGGAAAGCTGGAGAATGTCGTCACAACGGGAAATATGGAGGAGACAAGAGGCAGGGGGAGAAGAAGAGAGAAGGTCTAACCAGTTGACATGGCACATGATAATGACGATGATGACTGAAACATTGGAGAATCATTATGGCCAAAGTTTTCTGTTAAATCATCATCATAAAGTGCCCTGCCAGCTCGCGTAGGCATTTATGTCTCCATAGATCTCGGTCTTTCATGTTCTGGATCAACTCTGCTGATGATATTCCTCCATGCCACAGTCTTAGTCGATCCAGCACCATTTGTCTTGGTCTGCCCCTACCTCTTTTCCCCTTGATCTTTCCAGTTATCACGATGTTCTCCAATGCCTCTCCTCTCATCACAGACCAAAGAAATATATTAAATAAAGACATAACAACAATACAGGCCACTGAGACATACGAACGACCTTCTAGGACATCCACACACCCAGGACTTATTTTGGAAGTTTAAGGGAGACTTGAGCCGCTACAGCAGCTCTGCAATTCTCCCTCCTAGAAAAAATGTTTTAGGTAACTCTAGTGAGTGACAACAGTTACGATTATTTCAATTTTAAGTACATGGCGCCGACGTGCAACTGCTTAGTAGTATTACAAATTTACAATATGGTGCAAATAAATATTTCATTGTAGCTCCCATCTTGTTGTAAACTGCAATCACTTATCTCTTTACTTGGTCCTAACTTTTGAAATTTAATATGTATATTTTCACCGCAGTTACATTGACAACCTAATTATATACTTTGACACAATAAAGTGTTTGTAATCATCAGATTACCTCCCTTTGTAAACAAATTCAAAAAAAAAAAAAAAATCCGGTCCATAGGTGCTCAGAACCTCCGCCGAAACCAAACAAATACATCAGCGTCCGGCGGCTAAGTTTGCCAGTTCTGTGTTAGTTGACGAGACCCTTGGTTCCCCTCGATGTTATTCTCGTGTCTGGCCGTGCCAGTTCTTACTCCCGAGTCTCTCATACTGGACAACGATGTGGAATCACTACGTCAAAGTCCTACGCTCTCGACATCTCTCTAAGGGCGTTAATAACATCGATACGATCCATGGGCTGGCCGTCAGCAGGGGATGCAGAGCCAGAAAGTTTATCAACTCGTTCATTTCCTTCAACTCCCACTTGCCCCATAACGAAGATGAAGGTTACTCTACGTACAGCAGACCTCCGCAGCTATTCAGTCCACTGTCTGCGTACAGAGCCTGCCTCGACATTTCCGATCATGCACTTAATACACAAACGTGGGTATAATTCTGTGATTCCAGTCATATGAAAGCCCATGTTTCTGCCATCACCCAGGGCGTGAGGTAGATTTTCTAAGTATGATGCACGTCTTCGAAATGCTGCCCCTTAAATGTTTTTTCTTTTCGAAATGCCGCCCTTTAAAGAATTTTAATTATTGAATGCTGTGTCGAAAAACCAAGAGAAAGAACCGGCTTCCTAGTAGAGTACGGTGCCGTGAACGGGGCACGAAGAAGGAATACGGCAACGGAAACGAATGGAGGCTGAGGAAGAAGCTGGCACCCCACGATCACACCTGCTAAGGTAGTGTGAGGGCACAAGCACCGGTCGCACAGGCTCTCCTCACTGAGGGAGGAGAGGCTTGAGAGTGGACATGTTCACACCTAAGGGACAGGCACAAACAACAAGGACAATGAAATCGACCAAACGTCTAAAACGGCAGGAGAAAGACGCCCGGAGTCACCACTAGAAAATGTTAAGTAGGTAAATGGGCCGAAACATTCGGGGAAGGGGGACTACTTCTGATGATCAGAACCCCCCCCCCCCCCCCCCCCCTGCAGTGTTTGCTCCGCGGCGGAGTTTTTATCAATGTATTTTGATTTCGCTGCATCTGCCGCAAACTTAGGTGCCACCTGATGCCGCCGCCTCTCTGTATCATAGCTCGGCACGGCCCTGTGGACAGATCACAACAGGCTGAAACACCACATGTTTAATCAACTAAAGATGTGAAATATTGATGAATGTAACTGTGAAACTGGTAAAACAACAGCTGAACATTTGTTGCAGGACTGTCAACATATGCAGAACAGAGAACAGTATTTTGGCTTACACTCGCTCCATTTGGGGACAAACTCAATGGGATACCAACAAGCTTAGCTTGGCTGCTGTTGTCTTTGCATTTATTCATATTGAAGTCTGATGGTGAAAGAAGAAGAAGAAGAAGAAGAAGAAGAAGAAGAAGAAGAAGAAGAAGAAGAAGAAGAAGAAGAAGAAGAAGAAGAAGAAGAAGAAGAAGAAGAAGAAGAAGAAGAAGAAGAAGAAGAAGAAGAAGAAGTAGTAGAAGAAGAAGAAGAAGAAGAAGAAGAAGAAGAAGAAGAAGAAGAAGAAGAAGAAGAAGAAGAAGAAGAAGAAGAAGAAGAAGAAGAAGTGGTATTGTGATGCGCACTAAAATCTAAATCGGGATTACCCCGTATGAAGTGCAGTCGCTCATAGTTGGACAGGCAGGAAGGAAGTAGGCTACAGACTATGGGACGTGATGGAAGGAACGGAAGCTTCCAACGCGGTGTTAAACAACATCGATTTTTCTAGACGGAGCGCTGCAGTTCATGTATGTGTATTATTTGTTTGTTTGTTTGTTTATCCAATACAATATTCTACCACGCTCACATTCCCTTTAAAAATGTCATTCCTGTGTTAAATGTAAACACAGACGTCATATATAATGAATGCGTCTGTGTTCAGTGTTACATTTCTTGGGCTTGTTAAGTTAAATAAAATATTTATGAAACATTTCCTTCAAAGATTTCAAATTTACTTTGCCATTTACATGTCTATCTTGCTTGAAAGCGTTTTTGCATAATATTGCTTCATCGCACTTTTACTGATATCATCATCATCATGTGCCATGCCGATAAGCGTAGGCGATCATGTTTCGCCATCACTCATGGATCAGCTCTGTGTTCTTGTCTCGACCATACCACGTGGTCAAGCCATCTAGGTAGTTACTTCTCTGCCCTCTCCTTGTTCTCTTCCCGTCGATCTTGCCAGTTGTCACCAAGTTCTCCAATTTATTTCTTCTCATAACGTATCCAAACTACTGTGACTGTTTACGTCTAATTTCTCAAATCATCATCACCATCACCATCATCATCATCATCATCATCATCATCATCATCATCATCTTGCACTTCTGCCGTCAAACATCGTGGGGAGGAATAATTTGCGCTCCAGCGCCCGGTGGGCGGCACTGGATAGTGACATTCCGTGTGATTGTACAATATCTTTGGTGTCGTCAATCCATTTTCTTCTTGGACGTCCTCGTGGTGTCGTCGCAGATGATCTTTGATGTAAGGCCAGTGATGGTAGTTGTTAGTGTTGCATTCTAACGACATGGCCAAACCACTTGATCTTCTGTCTTTCAATAAATGTGGCACAAGGTGTTGATCCCACTGTCTGTCTGATAACAGCATTTCTTACTCGATCTCGGATTTTTAAGTTGGCAGCTCTCCTCAGGCATCTCATCTCGCAGGTGTTGATTTTGCGAGAGTGTGATTTGGATAAAGTCCAAGTTTGAGATTGGTAGCATAGGGTTGGTGTGAATATACTGTTTATTATCTGTCGTTTTGCCGTCATGGGTATATTTGGATGTTTCAGTAAGGGTGATAGTTGATATGTAAGTTTTTTTTTTTTTTTTTTTTTTTCTCGGCGTTTCCATCCTGTTTCAGGATATTGCGGTCAACACCAGCATCTTTCAGCTGTATGTTGATTCCTAGGCTAGATTACGCTCATCGGCACGCCACGACTTTCTGAGCGACCGGCTCCATACTTTCATAAGTCACTGGCGCGACTCGAACCACTGCTAATTCTCGTCGCGTCACGTGACGAGAGTATTCGGGGTTAGCGGAGAAAGCTGCTAACCCCTCGGCCATGGAGCCGTTGACATCTGATTTCAATTTCTCTGTCTAATCTGCCATCTTCTGTGATTATTCTTCAAAGATATTTGAATTCTTTAACTTGTTTCAGAGTTGTGCTATTTATCTGTATACTTAGTGGACCCGGCGATCTGCTAACTTGCATTACTTCGGTTTTGGCTGTGTTTATACTCATATTGTATCTGCTGCAGGTTGAACTGAGATTAGTAATATGATTTTGTAGTCTGCCCTCATCGCTGTAAAACAGGCACTGATCGTCTGCAAATAGAAGTTCATTTATTTCCTGTGGATCAGTTGTTTCATCTGGCGTAAAGAGTTTTACATTTTCTGAATCTGTTCTGTAAAGACTTGCTTCTTTGGATATTCTGTCCATGTGGATATTAAATAGCAGGGGAGAGAGCACACATCCCTGCCTCACTCCTGTATTGACTGTGAACATATCTGATATACCTTCTTGTGTTCTTACTGCACTTCGGCTCGAGCGGTACATGGCTATGATGTTTTCTAGCAATTGCCCTTGTATCCCATAGTCTTCATGGATGATCCATAATTTGTATCTGTCTACTCTGTCGAAAGCCTTTTCCTGATCTACAAACACAATATTCTGCTGATCACTATATTCGATAGTTTTTTCCCCCACATATTTGTCTAAGTGTAAATAGTGCATCAGTGCAACTTTTACCTTTCCGAAAACCGAATTGTACTTTGCTTAACTGTTGTTCAACTATGGTTCTTCTTCTTCTTCTTCTTCGTTCATCCGGAGTTTTTTTTTTCGGATGTGATTGCGCTGTGCCTGTTTACAGCAGAGCTGCGTTCTTGCGCCGTTAGGCCGACACATCCGACTTCTGCGGGCATTTGTTGACCGGGTTAACCTTCCCGGGCAACTATAGTTCTAGCTCTTTGTTCCAATAGTTTTGCGTACATTTTCCCTGTATGGCTTTGTATGTTTCGCACTCTCTCATATTGCCTTTCTTTTTCCATATTGGTACTATTATTGCCTGTTGCCTGGGACTTTTCTATCTTCCCATACTATATTAAAAAGTCTTGTTAGCCATTTAACTCCTGTTTTCCCACAGGCCTGAATAGCTTCTGTGGTTATTCCATCTGGACCCGGTGATTTGTTTTTATGACGTTTCTGCATAACTGTTTTTGACTTCTGCAGGTATGAAATTTGGTTCTTGCTGTCCCTTACATTTAAGCACAAAAGTGAGGTTTCCTATGTTATGTGTGCGGTTAAGTAGTTCTCGAAAGTATTCTGCCCACCTTGCTAGTCTTTGTTGTGGATTAAATAATGGTAAACCTCTTTTGATGTTCATGATGGTGGTTGGGTTGTAGCATGCAACTCTGTTTCTCATTGTATTGACACGTTTATAAAATTCTCTTGAGTAGTCTTTGCAAAGGGTCGGCATCTGTTCATCGTATATTCTCTAGTATTCATCTGTAGATGCTCTAATTGTTCGTTTGGTGTTAGGTCGTGCTATTCTATAAGTAACATAGTCTTGTTCAGATTTGGTTGTGATCTATTTTTTTTTACGCTACCTTCTTTTTTTTCTTCTTCTGCGTTCATCCGGAGTTGTTTTTTTTTTCCGAACGTGATTGCGTTGTGCCTGTTTACAGCAGAGCTGCGTTCTTGCGCCGTTAGGCCGACACATCCGACTTCTGCGGGCATTTGTTGACTGGGTTAACCTTCCCGGGGACCTTCTTTTTGAATATGCTATCGTTAACGTCGTTGTTCCACCAAGCTGTTCTTAATCTTTTGTCCTGCCCTACTTTCTTTGTTCCACATTTATTTTCCAGTGTGTCGGGCATGGCATCCTTGAAAATTGCCCATTCCTTATCTACGCTTGAGTAGTCATCGGGGATGTTCTTATATAGTTTCTTGATTTAATTCGTCTTTAACCGTATTTTCCTGCAGCTTTCTATAATTGATGACATGTGTTGTTACCTTTTTGTTTCTTATTTTCCTGTATGTTGGATTTTTCTTTTATTATGACTGTTTTGTGATCAGTATCAACGTCTGTATTTGGGCGTGCTCTTGAGTCTATTAGCAGTCCTCTGTCTGATTTCCTAAGTAGACTTAAGTCAATGTGAGATGCTTGGTCTATGTCATTCCATTTATACCAGGTTTTGGTGTGGCTACGACGATGTTGAAAAACACCATTTGCTATTATTAGTCCATGTTTCGAGCATATGTTGAGTAGATGATGACCATTGCTGTTACAATCAGTCTCTGTGTCGCTGAATGGCCCCATGCAATCCTCCCACGGTGTTCTTCGTGTGCCTATTCGTCCGTTAAAATCACCCATCACAACTAGTTCATCTGTCTCCCTGACATTATTTAACGTGTCTGCAAGTTTATCAAAATACTCGTCTTTGTCTTCGTCGCTGTAAGTGTCCTTACATGGGGCGTATGTTTGTATAAAAGTTGTTGTTCTATTTCCTTCTTTGATCTGCACTAGTATTATCCTTTCCGATATAAATTTAGTGTTGATCATGGCTTTCGCTTTGTCTGGATGTAACAAAAAAACCCACTCCATGTTTAGCTGTAGCTCGCTGGTCGACGCCACTCCATATAAGAACGTAACCTTCATGTGTTCGTTTTGTGTTCTGCCCCCTTTTCCTAGTATCTGAAAGTCCTGATATTTGAATATTTGATTTTTTTTTTTCGTAAACTCTACGAGAGCTGGTTCCTTATTTCCTAGACCCGTAACATTCCACGTCCCGAATATCTCCTGTCTCTTTCGAAATTTAGCTGTTGTTGGTCGCTTGTTGCTGGCTTCGATGTGTTTCCGGCGTGAACGCTGATAGAGTTGCGTTTTTCTTTCAATTTCCTCCATCATTCTCGAGCAATAGTACTTGAACAAATAAATTCCCTATCCGTTTCCTGGACCTGTCGTAGGTTCATCCTTATTTGAACAGAATGATGTTAAGAAACACTCACAAAACACATAATTAAATCTCCGAATCGAAGCGAACGCGGTTTACATAGCCATCTAGTCCCATATTCTTAATTTCTATATAAGGGAGTCTCTGTGGCGAAGTGGTCAACCCGTTTGCCTCGTGCTCCGAAGGTTGTGGGTTCGATTCCGGGCCGCACCCTTCGGTTTACGAGTTAAATGTTTCGGAGACTCCTGTGGGTCGTCGCTAAAAGCTACGGAGTTCGTGCCTTCTGCGACGCTTTCCGTACTGTGGAAAGAGACCGAGCCATATGGGGTAAAATCCGGTGTAATGACGTCGACCCTGTTGACTTTAAAGCGACTTTTTAAAATTTCTATAATCAGTTTACAATTTTCATTTATTTCTTGTAGGACTTGGTCATTGGTTTTTTCTGTCTGTCCATGGCATTCTTTGCATTTTTCTCAGAAACCACATTTGCACAGCCATCAGATGTTTTCCAGGGTGTCTACTCTTTGTCCATGCTTCACATCCATATAGATACGAACATACGTATAAGTTAATTAGTTGGTTAGCTACGTGTCCTGTACACGGCTTTATAAACAACCCCGACATTGATTGGCTAACGAAATCAACATGAGCAAGCTCAACCAATGCCTGTTCTGTTGGGTTTTCTCCTTTTACATAGCGACGATAAGTTAACGCCTGGAGCAGTAAACAAATGTGTATAACATAAACATTATGCAGATGAGCTGGAAGAGACAACTGGAAAGATTGGTGGGCAAAGAACCAGGGGCAGACCGAGGGAAATTGTACTGGATGGACAGAGACGGTGGCCTGGAGTTAATCCAGAACGCAAAGGACCCGGATCTGCTGAGAGACATGAGCGCCTGCGCCAGTTGGCCGGGCACCTGATATGATGATGAAAGTTGAACCGGTCTATTTGATAGTGAGAAAATAAATAATCAAGAAAATATACAACAAGCAGTAGTAAAGTATACTAGAAATTAGTCAACAGAAAGAACAACAGATAATTAACAAACACATTGGGTTACAAATGTCTGCAACGTATATGAAGTATGTGACGCTAGATGGCTATCAGAGACAAGATGGGATCTAGCTATTTGTTGTATGACCATGTATGTAAAGTATGTGAAGCTAGATGGCTGTCAGAGCCAAGATGGGATCTAGCTATTTGTTTTGAGACCGTGTATGTAAAGTATGTGAAGCTAGATGGCTGTCAGAGTCAAGATGGGATCTAGCTATTTGTTGTGTGACCGTGTATGTGACGCTAGATGGCTGTCAGAGCCAAGATGGGATCTAGCTATTTGTTGTATGACCATGTATGTAAAGTATGTGAAGCTAGATGGCTGTCAGAGCCAAGATGGGATCTAGCTATTTGTTTTGAGACCGTGTATGTAAAGTATGTGAAGCTAGATGGCTGTCAGAGTCAAGATGGGATCTAGCTATTTGTTGTGTGACCGTGTATGTGACGCTAGATGGCTGTCAGAGTCAAGTTGGGATCTAGTTATTTGTTGTATGACCGTGTATGTGAAGTGTGTAACGCTAGATGGCTGTCAGAGTCAAGTTGGGATCTATCTATTTGTTGTATGACCGTGTATGTGAAGTATGTGACGCTAGATGGCTGTCAGAGTCAAGATGGGATCTAGCTATTTGTTGTATGACCGTGTATGTGACGCTAGATGGCTGTCAGAGTCAAGATGGGATCTAGCTATTTGTTGTATGACCGTGTATGTGACGCTAGATGACTGTCAGAGTCAAGATGGGATCTAGCTATTTGTTGTATGACCGTGTATGTGACGCTAGATGGCTGTCAGAGTCAAGATGGGATCTAGCTATTTGTTGTATGACCATGTATGTGAAGTATGTGAAGCTAGATGGCTGTCAGAGTCAAGATGGGATCTATCTATTTGTTGTGTGACCGTGTATGTGAAGTATGTGACGCTAGATAGCTGTCAGAGTCAAGATGGGATCTATCTATTTGTTGTGTGACCGTGTATGTGAAGTATGTGAAGCTAGATGGCTGTCAGAGTCAAGTTGGGATCTAGCTATTTGTTGTGTGACCGTGTATGTGAAGTATGTGAAGCTAGATGGCTGTCAGAGTCAAGATGGGATCTAGCTATTTGTTGTATGACCGTGTATGTGACGCTAGATGGCTGTCAGAGTCAAGATGGGATCTAGCTATTTGTTGTATGACCGTGTATGTGACGCTAGATGGCTGTCAGAGTCAAGATGGGATCTAGCTATTTGTTGTATGACCGTGTATGTGACGCTAGATGGCTGTCAGAGTCAAGATGGGATCTAGCTATTTGTTGTATGACCGTGTATGTGACGCTAGATGGCTGTCAGAGTCAAGATGGGATCTAGCTATTTGTTGTATGACCGTGTATGTGACGCTAGATGGCTGTCAGAGTCAAGTTGAGATCTAGCTATTTGTTGTATGACCGTGTATGTGACGCTAGATGGCTGTCAGAGTCAAGTTGGGATCTAGCTATTTGTTGTATGACCGTGTATGTGACGCTAGATGGCTGTCAGAGTCAAGTTGGGATCTAGCTATTTGTTGTATGACCGTGTATGTGACGCTAGATGGCTGTCAGAGTCAAGTTGGGATCTATCTATTTGTTGTATGACCGTGTATGTGAAGTATGTGACGCTAGATGGCTGTCAGAGTCAAGACGGGATCTAGCTATTTGTTGTGTGACCATTTATGTTTCATGTGGTTTTGTTTGGTTTGTACACGATCACTTTCATTGCACATGGATATCACAGTACAGTGCACGAACCCCTTAACACCTCCCAGGATCCAAATGTTGTTATTGTAAAATCACACATGCTTTAAACGTTTATATGGGCAGCTTTTCTTATTTGAAACTTTTGTGTGGGTAGCTTTTCTCATTTGAAAATTTTGTGCGGGTAGCATTTCTATGTTGGAAATTTTACTTATTACTTATCTCTAGTAGTATGTCAGTAGTCACAAGATCTTCTTATCTGTAGTAGTGTTGTTTGTCCATCAAGAATGATGATGGCCATTCATTCCATCCAGTGGGGTTGAAAGTATGGAGCCGTGAGTTCTAAGATGGCTGATAAGGTCTGTTTTGGCTCGAAATGTTCTTTGACAATGTAGGCAAAGAATGCTTGACGTCCCAGGAGGAGGATCTCTTGCAGTGGTTTTTCTGTCCAGCCTTTTCTTCACAGCTCTTGCAGCCCTGGTTGGTTCATAAGTAACTGCACCCTTGCGTAATATGTACGCCACGAATTTCGGTCTTTGGCAGCAGTCTCCCAGGTGTCATGATGAATTCCAAAAGCTTTCAGTGAGATTTTCAGTGTCTTTAAAGCGTTTCCTCTGGCCGCCTTGGGAACATTTATCACAACGCAGCTAGCCGTAAAAAAATTCATTTAGGCAGCCTGTGATCTGGCATGCGAGTTAAGTAACCAGACCAGCGAATTTGATTCTTCATTAGTAGAGTGTGGATACTGGACATGGACGCTCTTTATAGAACTTCAGTGTCTGGGATCTTGTCTTGCCATTTAATCTTCAGTAGCTTCCTAAGGCAGACTGTATGGACGTGGTTTAATTTCCTAGCGTGTCGCTGATAAACAGTCCAGGTGTCACAAGCATATAGCAGTATGGATAATACAACTGCTTTATAGACTTTCAACTTTGTTTGCAGGCTTATTCCATTTCTGTCCCATACATTCTTGTACAGTCTGCCAAAGGCCACACTGGCCTTGGAGATTCTTGCATTCACTTCGTCATCAATTGTGGCAGCTTGTGACACAGTGCTGCCAAGATAGGTGAATTTGTCCACAACACTTAGTCTATGATCATTCACTTTGATATTCGGCACAGTGTGATTATTCCCTGCAGCTGGCTGGTACATAACTACAGTCTTCTCCAAGTTGATATTGAGCCCAAGGTTGGCACAGACATATGAGAAAGCTGAAACATTATGTTGCATGTCCGCCTCTGAGTTGGCGTATAGAGCGCAATCATCAGCAAACAGGAGCTCTCTGACGATGTCGCTGTTAGTTTTGGTTTTGGCTTTCAGCCTTCTGAGATTGAATAACTTTCCATCCATACGGTAGTTGATGTCTATTCCAATGTCGTTGTTCTCGAAGGCATTCGTCAACATAGCTGAAAACATAAGGCTGAACAGTGTTGGTGTCAGGACACATCCTTGCTTCACTCCATTTGTGACATGAAAGGGTTCAGGCAGTTCACCATTTTCCTGTACTCTTGCCTGCATCCCATCATGAAATAGCCGTACTATTTGGACAAACTTTCGTGGACAGCCATATTTTGCCATAATCTTCCACAGTCCTTCTCTGCTGTATCAAAAGCCTTGGTAAGGTCAATGAAAGTGGAGAACATTTCGCAGTTCTGTTCCTGACATTTCTTTTGCACCTGTCTTGCAGCGAAATTCATGTCAACAGTTCCACGTTCTTTTCTGAAGCCACATTGACTCTCAGGAAGAAGACCTTGATCGAGATGGGCTGTGAGGCGATTGAGAAGAATTCTGGTGAGCATCTTCCCTGCAATTGAGAGTATGGAGATGCCTCGGTGGTTGTCACAGGATTGGCGGTTTCCTTTACGTTTGTAAAGGTGGTCTATTGACGCGTCCATGAAATATTTTGGCATGGTCTCGTTCACCCATATGTTTGTAAAGACTTTGTGAAGCTGCTCTGTTAGGACCGGTCCACCCGCCTTGTATATCTCTGCTGAGATGGAGTCAGGACCAGGCGCCTTGCCGCTGGAGAGTTGCTGGATGGCTTTGTTTACTTCCACTATGGTTGTCATGTCATCAAGTGTATCATTAGTGGGAATTGAGGAAGGCAGTTGATGGTTCCATCATCGAAGGAGTTGCATTTAGGATGTTGCTGAAATTCTCTGCCCAGCGTTGAAGAATTTCTTTCTTATCGGGGAACAATGTTTCCCCATCTGCACTGAGAAGGGGAACTATGCCTGGTGATGTAGGACCATAGACCGCTTTCAGTGAGTCGTAGAAGTTCTTCATCATATGTCTGTCAGCAAAGCTTTGAATCTCATCAGCTTTGTTGCTCAGCCAGGAATCCCGCATGTGCGGACGTTTCTGCTGCATTACTCTCCGAATGTTATTCAATGCATTTTTTTAAATGTTGACTTCGGGTATCTCTAATGGTATGTCAGTAGTGACAAGATCTTCTTATCTCTAGTAGTATCTCAGTAGTCACAAGATCTTCAGCGACTTATCTCTAGTAGTATGTCAGTAGTCACAAGATCTTCAGCGACTTGTCTCTAGTTGTATGTCAGTAGTCAACAGATGCGACTTGTCTCTAGTTGTATGTCAGTAGTCAACAGATGCGACTTGTCTCTAGTTGTATGTCAGTAGTCAAAAGATGCGACTTGTCTCTAGTTGTATGTCAGTAGTCAACAGATGCGACTTGTCTCTAGTTGTATGTCAGTAGTTGCAAGATGCGACATGTCTCTAGTTGTATGTCAGTAGTCAAAAGATGCGACATGTCTCTAGTTGTATGTCAGTAGTCAAAAGATGCGACTTGTCTCTAGTTGTATGTCAGTAGTCACAAGATGCGACATGTCTCTAGTTGTATGTCAGTAGTTGCAAGATGCGACATGTCTCTAGTTGTATGTCAGTAGTCAAAAGATGCGACATGCCTCTAGTTGTATGTCAGTAGTCAAAAGATGCGACTTGTCTCTAGTTGTATGTCAGTAGTCACAAGATGCGACATGTCTCTAGTTGTATGTCAGTAGTCAAAAGATGCGACTTGTCTCTAGTTGTATGTCAGTAGTCACAAGATGCGACATGTCTCTAATTGTATGTCAGTAGTCAAAAGATGCGACTTGTCTTTAGTTGTCTTCTTCTTCTTCTGCGTTCATCCGGAGTTTTTTTTTCGAACGTGACTGCGTTGTGCCTGTTTACAGCAGAGCTGTGTTCTTGCGCCGTTAGGCCGACACATCCAACTTCTGCGGGCATTTGTTGACCGGGTTAACCTTCCCGGTGTGTCTCTAGTTGTATGTCAGTAATCACAAGATGCAACTTATCTCTGTCAGTAGCCACAAGATGCGACTTGTCTCTAGTTGTATGTCAGTAATCACAAGATGCGACCTGTCTCTAGTTGTTGTATGTCAGTAATCACAAGGTACGACTAATCTCTAGTTGTTCGTCAGTAGTCACAAGATGCGACTTGTCTCTAGTTGTACGTCAGTAGTCACAAGATGCGACTTGTCTCTAGTTGTATGTCAGTAGTCACAAAATCCTGTCCTTAACGGGAATTTGAACAGATGACCACCGAGACGGTAGGCAAACGTGCTAACTGCTGCGTGACCTCGGCTCTGGGGATATGGTGCTAGTCTTATAGTTTAGACCGCGCTGCACTCAATAGGTAATGTAGTAAATACCACTCAGACCGACTTTACTTCTCATGAAATTTACCGGCGCTCATGTGAGGTGTGGTCGGTCTGGAAGCCTATGTTACTGACAAGAAATCCAAACCGCTATGGGGATTCAAACACGATCATAGGAACCACAGACAAGTCTGGTAGCCATTGGGTTACCGCGACCATGACATTGACGTCCTGTACATCCTCGTTGAAATGCTTGGCTTCCATATATGGTAGTAAACGTGTTTGAGGTCAGACACTCGCATGTAGCAGTAACCTTATGCTACATGCACATTATGTGTTGTCGTCCATCTGACCTGAATTGAGTAACTGGTTGTGTCCCTGACTGAGCTGGTTGTGTCCCTGACTGAGCTGATTGTGTCCCTGACTGAGCTGATTGTGTCCCTGATTGAGCTTATTGTGTCCCTGACTGAGCTGATTGTGTCCCTGATTGAACTGATTGTGTCCCTGATTGAACTGATTGTGTCCCTGATTGAGCTTATTGTGTCCCTGACTGAGCTGATTGTGTCCCTGGCTGAGCACTATCGATCGCCCGTTCAGATATCTCAGTCCTGCAGCCTGCAGGAGTCAGTCTCACACGACTCAAGGCACATTGGGCACACCGTGCTAGACCCAGACTTGTGCTGACTCGGGATGCGGCCAGTGTCTCGCCGGCTGCCTCTACACCCCCCAGACATGTACCCATACCCAGGTACCCTGACTCCACCGCCGCCACAGCTCCCAGTCTAGTCACACCGCCACCACAGCTCCCAGTCTAGTCACACCGCCGCCACGGCTCCCATTCTAGTCACACCGCCGCCACGGCTCCCAGTCTAGTCACACCGCCGCCACGGCTCCTAGTCTAGTCACACCGCCGCCACGGCTCCCAGTCTAATCACACCGCCGCCACGGCTCCCAGTCTAGTCACACCGCCGCCACGGCTCCCAGTCTAGTCACACCGCCGTCACGGCTCCCAGTCTAGTCACACCGCCGTCACGGCTCCCAGTCTAGTCACACCGCCGCCACGGCTCCCAGTCTAGTCACACCGCCGCCACGGCTCCCAGTCTAGTCACACCGCCGCCACGGCTCCCAGTCTAGTCACACCGCCGCCACGGCTCCCAGTCTAGTCACACCGCCGCCACGGCTCCCAGTCTAGTCACACCGCCGCCACGTCCCCCAGTCTAGTCACACCGCCGCCACGGCTCCCAGTCTAGTCACACCGCCGCCACGGCTCCCAGTCTAGTCACACCGCCGCCACGGCTCCCAGTCTAGTCACACCGCCGCCACGGCTCCCAGTCTAGTCACACCGCCGCCACGGCTCCCAGTCTAGTCACACCGCCGCCACGGCTCCCAGTCTAGTCACACCGCCGCCACGGCTCCCAGTCTAGTCACACCGCCGCCACGGCTCCCAGTCTAGTCACACCGCCGCCACGGCTCCCAGTCTAGTCACACCGCCGCCACGGCCCCCAGTCTGACCACACCACTGCTACAGCTCCCAGTCTGACCACACCACTGCTACAGCTCCCAGTCTGGCCACATCGCCGCCACAGCTCCCAGTCTGGCCTTACCCCGCCACAGCTCCCAGTCTGGCCTTACCGCCGCCACAGCTCCCAGTCTGGCCACATCGCCGCCACAGCTCCCAGTCTGGCCACATCGCCGCCACAGCTCCCAGTCTGGCCACATCGCCGCCACAGCTCCCAGTCTGGCCACACCGCCGCCACAGCTCCCAGTCTGGCCTTACCGCCGCCACAGCTCCCAGTCTGGCCACATCGCCGCCACAGCTCCCAGTCTGGCCACATCGCCGCCACAGCTCCCAGTCTGGCCACATCGCCGCCACAGCTCCCAGTCTGGTCACACCGCCGCCACAGCTCCCAGTCTTCCAGTACATATTACAGTTTGTGTGTAGCGCGCGCCATCTTTGAACTCAAGCGTCATATATACACATGCCACAACTTCTAGTGCACTAGACTAATTTTCGCATGTGAATTAGCTTTCCCTAGTACCATTGTCCTTGGCCATCAGGCGAACCCACTCCGACTTCTGAGCTACTTCTAATTTACGTCCCCAAGTAGAGGACGAGAAGTCAACATTTTATTCCATCTCACCGGTGTATGGGTTGAACCCGCTACCTCGGCATTAGCACATCGGATGTTTTAAATCGAGTGTTGTTATCAATTCGGCCATACTGACCCGCAGATTACAATTTAAGAACATTGAGCGCAAGTTAAGATATCTTAGGGCTGCAATCTAAACCCTGCAGTGCAGCTGGAATGTTAAAAACATCACCTCGTTCTATGGATCCCAGGTGAAGGTGTCTTCAGGCTGCTCTCTAAATCTTCGAATACATGTACAACTTAAGAACAAACTTTAGTGAACAAACCGCAGATGTCACACTGAGTTATCTATGATGGCAAGTTTCCTCTTCAGTTAGTTCTATGTCCTTTACAGAACGTCGCAGTCAACCGCAGCTTTATTGACTGTTTGTGATTTATAGGCAATTTTTGTTCAGTTGCTTGCCAATGCTTTCTGAACGGCCGACGTCACAAACCAGCGCAAGCGAGTACCACTATGACCTATGCCTCGGCGCCGGTTAAGTTCATTCAACACATTTAAGGTGTTGTAATTTGATGAAAGGTCAGCATTTTAGTCCAACTGACCGGTGTAGGGGTTTAACCCGCCAACTCGGCATCAACACACTGAAAGTTTAAGAGTGAGCGCTGTTATCCATTGGGCGATGCCGACCTCCATTAAGTTTGTTCTTATTCACCGTAATAGCCACAATAAGCCTCATATTGTGGGTGTTGTCCTTATACACCGTAATAGCCACAATAAGCGTCACATTGCGGCTGTTGTCCTTATCCACCGTAATAGCCACAATAAGCTTCACATTGCGGATGTTGTCCTTATCCACCGTAATAGCCACAATAAGCTTCACATTGCGGATGTTGTCCTTAAAGCTGTGTGTGTGTGCGCGCGCGTGTATGTGTGTGTGTGTGTGTGTGTGTGCGCGCGCGCGTGCGTGCGTGATTTCTACGTGGTTCCCAGTGTCCTTACAGCTATGTGTGTATGGTTTCTACGAAATGGTTTCCAGTGCCCTTACACTTATACCCATTCGGGGGTTACCATTCTACATTTACGGGGCTGGGATGGGGATATACCCCACAGGAAATAAAATCCCGACGACAGAACCGTCAGTGTGTGTGTGGTGTTCGGACCTTCACATCTTGTAGGGCCGGAGTGCTGGGGGGGGGGGGAGAGGAGTTGTGGCCGGTCTTTCTCTTTTGCTGCGACAGGCGATTGCAAATACCGAACCCTTGGGGGGGGGGGGGGGGAGAGAAAGAGAGAGTTGTGGCCAGTCTTTCCCTTCTATTGCGACAGGCGACTGCAAATACCGAACCCTTGGGGGGGGGGGGGTATTAGTTGTGGCCAGTCTTTCCCTTCTATTGCGACAAGCGACTGCAAATACCGAACCCTTGGGGGGGGGTGTTAGTTGTGGCCAGTCTTTCCCTTCTATTGCGACAGGCGACTGCAAATACCGAACCCTTGGGGGGGGGGGGGGTGTTAGTTGTGGCCAGTCTTTCCCTTCTATTGCGACAGGCGACTGCAAGTACCGAACCCTTGGGGGGGGGGGTGTTAGTTGTGGCCAGTCTTTCCCTTCTATTGCGACAGGCGACTGCAAATACCGAACCCTTGGGGGGGGGGGGGGGTGGCGTTAGTTGTAGCCGGTCTTTCCCTTCTATTGCGACAGGCGACTGCAAATACCGAACCCTTGGGGGGGGGGGGTGTTGTGGCAGGTCTTTCCCTTCTATTGCGACAGGCGACTGCAAATACCGAACCCTTGAGGGGGGAGGGGGTGGCCGGTCTTTCCCTTCTGCTGAGACAGGCGACTGCAAATACCGAACCCTCGCCAGACTGGTATGAGTGTAACATCCTAACCGTTGCAACAACAAATGGGAGCCCGACATTTATTCACACCTCGGTCTCTTGCTAACTATTCCAACAGCATACTTTTCTAGAACATGAATGCCGCTTGGTTATCGTTCTTCCTGAACAGGAAACGGTTTATCAACAGAGGAGCCAGGGTGGCGTGGTCGTCAGTTAGTCCGCTGATCTCCAACAGTGGACAGGGGTTCAGTCAGTAGTAGTGGTAGGGTGTGAATTGTTTCCCGTCCTGGCAGATGTCCGGTAGACCCAGCTGTGGCGTAGACCCAGCCTCACAATTGAATACCCCTCATCTCATCTCTCATCTCATCATGTTCCTCTTGAACCTTGCGGTGTCGAGGTGAAGTATAAACAGCTTGAGAGTGCCCACTTATGGGCTTCATGTATCGATATTCTCATGGACTCTGTAATTCCCAGCTTCCAGCGTTTACGTGGTTGGCCTCTTCCTCTGCTTCCCTCTGATCTGTACATCATTCCTTGTTGTGGTATACTGTTAGTTGGTAACCTAGTTGCATGGCCAAACCATTTGACTTGCTGCCTTCTAATAAAATCTAATGCAGCTACAACCCCCACTTTAGTCCTGATTTCTTCATTTCTGATCTTATCTCTTCATGATACGTTGAGTATTCTTCTCAGGAATCTCATTTCTGTTGTGAATTTTCTTTTCTCTTTTTCTGTCATTGTCCAGGTTTGGCATTGGTAGCATAGAGTTGGTAGGAAGATTATGTTGTAAAGTGCTTTCTTAGTAGCAATTGATACATGTGTGTTCTTTAGTATTGGTACCATTTGTCTAATTAGTTGGTTTGCCTTATTGCATCTATTTTCGATCTCGTCTTCTGATCTGCCATTTGATTATATTATACTTCCTAGGTACTTGAAACTCTTTACTTGTTTCAAGGGATGTTGTTTATGTGAATCGTTGTTGCTTTTTCTTCTTTAGTTACAGTCATTATCTCTGTTTTACTTGTGCTAATTTTCATGTTATGTTCCCTACATATTTCGTTTAGACTATTCATGTGGTCTTGTAATTCAGCTCCTGATTTTGCTATTAGTGCTTGGTTGTCCGCAAACAGGAGTTCTCTAATGGTTAGATTTGCAGATGGTTCTTCTTCTGTGTTCTTGTCATGCGGTGTTTTTGTGGTCTCTGTTTGGCTGGTTTCTTTACATATGTTGTCTATATATCTTATGAACAAGAGAGGGGACAGGTCACAACCTTGTCGTACTCCGAATCTTATGGTGAAGGGTTCTGGGTGTCCTCCAGTTGCTCTCACTATGCATTCACTGTTGTTGTATAAGCTTCTACATAGGTTAGTTAGATGTGTACTCACTCCATATTGTTTAAGGATTTCCCACATATTGTTTCTATCTACTCTATCAAATGCCTTTTCTTGGTCGACAAAGGCTAAGTAGAGTGTTTCGGTGAATTCGATTGATATTTCTATAAGTTGTCTAAGAGCAAAAATGGCATCTGTGCATCCTTTGTTTTTCCTAAATCCAAGTTGTGTTTCGCTTAGCTGGGGTGCTATAGTAGTTCATAATCTTTTCTCAATAATTTTGCAAAATATTTTCCCAGTATGACTCAACAGTGAAATGCCTCTGTATTGTGTGCACTCTCTTTTGCTGCCTTTGTATTTCCAATTGGGATAATTATGGCGTTTCCCCAGCCTCGTGGTGTCTGTTCTTATACCCAAACACGGTTTAATAGTCTATGTAGCCATGCTGTTCCTACTTCTCTTGCTGCTTTAATTAGTTCATTTGGTATTTCATCTTGTCCCGGTGATTTGTTCAATGGGGCTAATCTGACGGCTTCTATAATTTCTTCTTTCAGTATGTCTGTTTATAGTTCTTCGGTGGCATCTGTGTCGGTTTCTTGAATTCCTGTGACATCTGATGGGATGTGAGTTGTTCGAAGTACTGTTTCCATCTTATTAGGATTTGTTTTTGTTCACTTATTGGTTATCCATTTTCGCTGTTAATTATTTCAGTTGGGTCAAAGGGTTCTCCTCTGGTTCTCATTGCACTTATCTTTTTGTAGAAGTTTCTAGTTGCCTCCTTGTAGTTTTTATTTAGGGTTTCTCCATATTCCTCCCAGTCTTTTTGTGTTTCTCTCTTTACTATTCTATTCACTTTTTATATTTTTCCTTTTTGTCTTTTACAGCTTTCTTTACTTCTGCGTTCCACCAACTTGTTATTTTCTTGATCCGTGTTTTGCGTTTTTTTTTTTTGCGTGTTATTTTTGCAGTATTTAAAATGCTTGATTTGAACATCTCCCATTCTTCTTCCACAGTCTTTCTTTCTATAGGTAATTTTACAAAGATTTCAATTAGTTCTTTCTCATAATTTTCCCTCACTGCCTCGTCTTTGAGGTTTTATAATTTTACTGATTCGCAAGGCATGTGTTTTCCTCGTCTTTGCTTTCTTCTACTGATGGTTCATATTGTGGCAACGACTGCTTTGTGGTCTGTGTTTATACTTAAGTTGGGCACTGCCCTTGCATCTAATATATTTCTCTTTCTGTTATTTCTTGTTAATATAAAATCAGTTTGGCTTTTAGTATCTAGATCGTTCCATTTATACCAGGTATATATTTGTGAGTCTTTGTGTTATAGAATGTGTTTGTTATATAGAGGTCGTGTTGGCTGCATAGCATAGCTCTATCAGTCTACTTCCGTTATAATTTCTTTCATTGTGTTGGTCTCCAAATGCTCCAAGATGTTTTTCTATACTATACCGGTTGTTATTGTTGCTGTTCTGCTTCTTCTACTCCTTCTGCACATACCGCTTCTTCTACTCCTGCTACAGATATTGCTTCTTCTACTCCTGCTACAGATATTGCTTCTTCTACTCCTGCTACAGATACTACTTCTTCTACTCCTGCTACAGATATTGCTTCTTCTACTCCTGCTACAGATATTGCTTCTTCTACTCCTGCTACAGATATTGCTTCTTCTACTCCTGCTACAGATATTGCTTCTTCTACTCCTGCTACAGATATTGCTTCTTCTACTCCTGCTACAGATATTGCTTCTTCTACTCCTGCTACAGATACTACTTCTTCTACTCCTGCTACAGATACTACTTCTTCTACTCCTGCTACAGATACTGCTTCTTCTACTCCTGCTACAGATACTACTTCTTCTACTCCTGCTACAGATACTACTTCTTCTACTCCTGCTACAGATACTACTTCTTCTACTCCTGCTACAGATATTGCTTCTTCTACTCCTGCTACAGATATTGCTTCTTCTACTCCTGCTACAGATATTGCTTCTTCTACTCCTGCTACAGATATTGCTTCTTCTACTCCTGCTACAGATACTACTTCTTCTACTCCTGCTACAGATACTGCTTCTTCTACATCTTCTACAGATACTGGTTCTTCTACTCCTGCTACAGATATCGCTTCTTCTACTCCTGCTACAGATATTGCTTCTTCTACTCCTGCTACAGATACTACTTCTTCTACTCCTGCTACAGATATTGCTTCTTCTACTCCTGCTACAGATACTACTTCTTCTACTCCTGCTACAGATACTACTTCTTCTACTCCTGCTACAGATACTGCTTCTTCTACATCTTCTACAGATACTGGTTCTTCTACTCCTGCTACAGATATTGCTTCTTCTACTCCTACAGATATTGCTTCTTCTACTCCTGCTACAGATACTACTTCTTCTACTCCTGCTACAGATACTGCTTCTTCTACATCTTCTACAGATACTGGTTCTTCTACTCCTGCTACATATACTGCTTCTTCTACCACTTCTACAGATACTGGTTCTTCTACTCCTGCTTCATATATTGCTTCTTCTACTCCTGTTACAGATACCGCTTCTTCTACTCCTGCTATTGATACTGCTTCTTCTGTGATAAACAAAGAGAAGTGTTGCTCCCAAAGAATCCTGTGTGGAGTAAAGAAGTTCGATTTTCTGTGTCTAGTCGTAGCATGGTATCATGTAGGTAAGATCTGCTTCTTGTCGATCCTTATACGTTTTTGCACGTTCTCACGCGTGTCCTAGCTTTGATTTGGCGAGACCTTGTGACGACATTGTCTCTTCTGGCTGGCTGTCAATTTTGCCAGTCTGTGAAATACCTCATTTTCTGGAACGCATCAATGGTCACACATTCACTTTGTTGTCATGTGTGTTGTTGGCAGACAGTTACAGTTCTTCCATGCTCGTTTTTTGTTAAGAGATCGCCATGTTAATTGCAAATAGTCTGGGAAATGGGCCTCCAGTAACATAGGACATGATATAACATTGCACGACAGAATCAACAGTGTGAAGTTCGTGGAGAGAACTAAACCAAGTTGTTGCATATCCTTTACAGGACGTAGCAGTCAACCCCAGCATTTTTAGCTGTTCGTGATTCCTGGGCAAGTTTACGTTCACTGGTTTCTCATTGCTTTCTGAACTAGAAACTAGACAGTGAATAACGAGGTAAAGACAAGACGCCGGCGCTGGGTAGTACATACACTTAGAAAAACTGACAGTAATATAACTAGAATGGATATGTGCCTGGAATATAACAGACTCAAGAATAGGCGGGAAACAAATAACACACAAAGCAGAGACACAAATGAATAATATTGGTGGTGCATAAATGGAGTTGCGTTGGATAGCTGCAGATTTGGGAGTGGAAGGGGTGGGGGAGTGGAAGGGGTGGGGGAGTGGAAGGGGTGGGGGAGTGGAAGGGGTGGGGGAGTGGAAGGGGTGGGGGAGTGGAAGGGGTGGGGGAGTGGAAGGGGTGGGGGAGTGGAAGGGGTGGGGAGTGGAAGGGGTGGGGGAGTGGAAGGGGTGGGGGAGTGGAAGGGGTGAGGGAGTGGAAGGGGTGGGGGAGTGGAAGGGGTGGGGGAGTGGAAGGGGTGGGGGAGTGGAAGGGGTGGGGAGTGGAAGGGGTGGGGGAGTGGAAGGGGTGGGGGACTGGAAGGGGTGGGGGAGTGGAAGGGGTGGGGGACTGGAAGGGGTGGGGGAGTGGAAGGGGTGGGGGAGTGGAAGGGGTGGGGGGTGGAAGGGGTGGGGGACTGGAAGGGGTGGGGGAGTGGAAGGGGTGGGGGTCTGGAAGGGGTGGGGGACTGGAAGGGGTGGGGGACTGGAAGGGGTGGGGGACTGGAAGGGGTGGGGGAGTGGAAGGGGTGGGGGACTGGAAGGGGTGGGGGACTGGAAGGGGTGGGGGACTGGAAGGGGTGGGGGACTGGAAGGGGTGGGGGACTGGAGTCAGTTGGTTGAGGGGATATGTCCCTATTGTGGATAGAGAGCACACGAAGATGTTACATTTTAGACTGCGTACGTTATTTGTTCCGGCGAGCAGGTCCGTGTACAGTATTTATACTTACCTTGGCTAATAAGATAACTCTTATATTGTGTCCCTACAAGAAAGCCATCTTGACATGTTGTGTGTAACTTATCTCACACGTTGCTGATATTTATCATTGAAGGACTAAATTACATGTCGTCAGTATCTCGACATTCACAGGTCGTGTTATCTCAGGTTGTGTTCGCGGTTGTCATTGTTGCCAGTATTCCCACCCGTGTACCCGAGCTGTGGCAGCTGCTTGTCTGTAAGGTGACAGTTAGTGTTGTGGCTGTAATATCAACAGTTCCTGTAAGTGTATTATTAATAATATTATTAGTGCACTAATATTAGTAACAGAGCCGGCTGCCTGGCCGAGGGATTAGCAGCTTTCTCCGTTAATCCCGAATACTCTCGAGGTCAACGTGAGCGGACGAGAATTAGAAGTGGTTCGAGTCACGCTAGTGACTTATGAGAGTATGGAGCCGGTCGCTCAGAAAGTCGTGGCGTGCTGATGAGCGTAATCTAGCCTAGGAATCAACATACAGCTGAAAGATGCTGGTGTTGACCGCAATATCCTGAAACAGGATGGAAACGCGAAAAAAAAAAAAAAAAAATTAGTAACAGCATGAGAAATGTCGTGATAAGAGTAAAATTAGTAATATTAGAAGTAGTAGTCGTTGTTGTAAAGCAGTGGTAGTGATCAGCATCATCGTGTGCCATGCCGATAAGCGTCGGCGGTCATGTTTTGCCATCTCACTCGATCACCAGAGTCGTGGATCAGCTCAGTGTTCCTGTTTCGACCATACCACCTGGCCAAGACATCCAGGTATTTACTTCTCTGCCATCCCCCTGTTCTCTTCCCCTAGATCTTGCCAGTTGTAACCAAGTTCTCCTATTTACATTATTTCTTCTCATAACGTAACCAAATATTGTAATTGTCTACGTCTAATTGCTCTAATCAGTTTACGATTTTCATTTGTTTCTTGTAGCACTTTGTCATTGGTTTTTCTGTCTGTCCATGGTATTCTTTGCAATTTCCTCAGAAACCACATTTCCACAGCCATCAGATGTTTTTCAGCCTGCTTGCTCATTGTCCAAGCTTCACATCCAAACAAAAGTACAGGTACTGTGTAGCACCTCAACACTCTTTTTCTCGTTGTAATTGACATCTTTTTATTGGTCAGTATGTTTTCCATCTTGCAAAAGGCTATCTTCGCCATGGCGATTCTTGTTCTAATCTCTTCAAAGCATCTCCCATCAGATGGTATGACTGTTCCGAGATAACTGTACCGATTCACTTGTTTAAGAACATGCCCATTTACTTGTATATATATATATCTTCCAGCTGTATGTTGATTTCTTGGCAAGATTACGTTCAGTAGTTTGCCATTGCTTTCTGAGCGGCCGGCTCATATACCCCGTAAGTTACCGATGCGATTCGAACCACTGCTGATTCTCGCCGTCATCACGTCACCGAAGAGAGTATACGAGATTACGGAGAAAAGTCATAACCTCTAAGACACGAAGCCGGCACTTGTATATTACATTGCGATATTTCCTTTTTCCTAGTGACAACAATAATCTGTGTCTTTTTACAATTTACTTCTAACCCTAGTTGTTCACTGTGTGCAACAACCACATCTACTAAATGTTGCAGATCCTGCTCATTGTCTGAAATCAATACTGTGTCATCCGCATTTCTAATATTATTGATGTTTCTTCCTCCAATGATGATTCCTTTCATATCTTCTATATTTCTGAAAATATTTTCACTGTACGGGGAAAAAAAGATCTGGAGACATTACACATTCCTGTCTCAAACCTCTCTTAATAGGCTGATATTGACCTACTTCATTATCAATCCTTATGACAGCTTGTTGTTTCCAATATATGTTTTTTTTTTTTTTTTTTTTTTTTACAAATCTGTGTTTTTTTTCATCAATTTGTAGATTTTCAGTCATCTTTATCATCTTGACGTGTCTATCAAACCCTTTGTGTAGTCAGTGAAGCAGAGATGTAGGTTTTTGTTTACTTCTATAGAACGTTCAATTAATGTTCTCAGCATTCATGCAGAATTTACTGTACTCTTGCCTTCCACAAACCCACATTGTTTTTCTCCTATTTCAGGTTGTATTTTCTTCCTAACTCATTGCATGATAATTCTCAGCAAAATCTTCGTGATGTGGCTCATTATACTAATTGTTCTATGTTGATCACATTCCAGGGCTCTTGATTTCTTTGGGATTGCAATAAATACAGAGTTACATAATGCAGGAGGTATATCTCCAGTATGATATATTGCGTTCAGCAATATGGTGACCTGGTCTGTTCCGTATTCTTCTACATTGGCACCTTTCCGTCTTGACAGACGATAGTTTGGTACATTGTGCTTCAAAAAGGCTTAATAACTACACGATCCATGGCGGTGGCGAGTGTGGCTGGTAAGGCCAATTCTTGCTGCAAATGTTTGCCCACAGTAGGTGCATGTGAAAACATGGTCATTTCCACCATTTTGCACCATCTTACGTCTCTCACGCTCTGTGTGTGCTTTATCTGCAATCATTTTCTCCTTTGTCTTTATTCCATTTCTGATAGTTGCCCTCCATGCAACACGTTCAGTGGCGACATGCTCGCAATGTGCATTATCAATGCCTGTATCAATCATGTCCCGCTTACACACATCTTTGTATCGTAGTAGAGGCCGACCCTGAGATCTCCTACCCGTCTGTAATTCACCAAAATAGATGTCCTTTGGTATTCTACCATCATCCATCCTCCTAACGTGTCCTATCCATCTAAGTCTACGAAGACTGAGCATGGAATACACCGTCACACAACCTGATCTTTCAAATACTTCAGTATTTGTGATTTTGTCTTGCCACTTAATACCAAGTATTCTTCGCAGACACCGCATATGAAAGCTGTTTAAACGTTTCTCTTGGCGTGAGTAAGTTGTCCAGGTTTCACTGCCATAAAGAAGAGTACTAAGGACACAGGCTTGGTAGACGAGGACTTTTGTTTTGGCAGTAAGCTTCCTGTTCTCCCAGACTCTTTTTGCTAACATGTTCATTGTTGTTGCTGCCTTGCCAATCCTGATGTTGATTTCCTGATCGAGGGATAATTTGCTATTTACCTCTGATCCTAGATATGTAAAATGGTCTACTATCTCCAGTTCAGCGTCGTCAATAAAGATTGATGGTACACCATGTGCACCTTGTGACATCTGTGTCTTCTTTTTGTTAATTGTTAAACCAAATTCAGAACAAGCATTGGAGAATGCAGATAGTAGATGTTGTAATTCTTCCTCAGAGTGGGTCGTAATCGCAGCATCATCCGCAAAAAGCAACTCTCTGATTAGTACCCTGCTAATTTTGGTCTTGACCTTCAATCTCTGAGCATTATAGAGACCACCATCTGAGCGTGAGTGAATGTATATACCGTCATCCTGATCACGAAAGGCATATTTCATTAGAAGTGAAAAGTATATCCCAAAGAGGGTGGGGGATAGTACACAACCTTGCTTAACTCCACTCTTTTGCGATGTTATCTGGACCCGGGGTCTTGCCATTTTTCATATGGTTAAAGGCTTTCTGAACTTTTATCTTCAAAATTGATGGTCCTTCATTATTATTCTGAATATCATACTGTTCTTCTCTTGAATAATCATAAAGGTCTTTCACATAATCTGAGCCGCACATGTAATCTGATCTTTTTCTATTATGATTTTGCCATATTTGGTTTTCAGGCAGCGAGTTGATATGTGTGTTCTTTTGCTGGTGATGTTATTAATTCTTTTGTGTATTATTTTTGTATTCCAGGTGTTGTGATGGTTTTCAATTTTCCTGCAATTTTCCTCAAACCCTGCTGCTTTTGCCTCTCTGAATAGTTTCCTAATTTTCTTGTGAATCTCTTCATATTTTTCATTGTTATTTTTGTTATTTCTTCTGATTTCGAAGAGTTTTAAGATGTCTTCCGCCATCCATTTCTTACGTCCCATCGTGTTTACTTTTGGGATTGTTGTTTCTTCAGCTTGGTTGACTGATTTCGTTAATATTTCCCATTGGTCGCAGACATCTAGAAATAATATTCCCATGTCGGACAATGCATCAAATCTGTTCTTTACCTCTACGTTGAATTTATCTTTTATTTCCTCACTCTTCAGTGCCCTTAGATCAAATGTTGTGGTTCTTAGTGTATGTAGAAATAGAAATTGTACTAATAGTAGTAATTGCAATATTAGATTTTTTAGTAGTAATCGCAATGTTAGTAGTAGTAGTAGTAGTAGTAGTAGTAGTAGTAGTAGTAGTAGTAGTAGTAGTAGTAGTAGTAGTAGTAATAGTAGTAGTAGTAGTAGCAGCAGCAGCAGCAGCAGTAGCAACAGCAGTACTTTAGTAGTGGTAATATCAGTTGTAGTAGTAGTAGTAGTAGTAGTAGTAGTAGTAGTAGTAGTAGTAGTAGTAGTAGTAGTAGTAGTAGTAGTAGTAGTAGTAGTAGTAGTAGTAGTACTAGTAGTAGTAGTAGCAGTAGCAGCAGCAGCAGCAGTAGTAGTAGTAGTAGTAGTAGTAGTAGTAGTAGTAGTAGTAGTAGTAGTAGTAGTAGTAGTAGTAGTAGTAGTAGTAGTAGTAGTAGTAGTAGTAGGAGTAGTAGTAATTATAGTAGATGTTGTTTTTATTATGCTGTTGTTGTTGTTGTTGCTGTTGCAATATTACTTGTAACTTGTAATATCTAGCTGGTGGCAGTAGGGGTAGCGGTTAAAGTGGTTAACATAGGCTGATTTCCTTGTGGTTTGTTTCGAGGGAATTCTTGTTCTTTTATTAGCAACCTTCAGTTATCTGATTGTGCCCTTCCAAGGGACACTAGACAGCACAGAAATGGCGTTAGTTGTGTGTGGTGTGTATTAAGTGAATGTATGTGTTGTGTATGTATGTGGTGTGTATGAAGTGTATGTGTGTGGTGTATGTGTATGTAGTGTATGAATGTGTGGGGTATATGTGTGTGGTGTATATATGTAGTGTCTGCGTGTATGGTTTATATATATATATATATATATATATATATATATATATATATATATATATATATATATATATATATATATATATATATATATATATGGTGTAGCTTTTCGGTCAGTCCTGCCGGCGTAGCTTGAAAGCTCGTCGGTAGGCGTCCAGTGGTTTTGCATGTATCACCTTGTACCGGGAGGGCGCGCTTTAGCGATGCTACTCTTGGCTTGCGTGTGCGTGAATAGTCCGTCTGTCCGATAGATATCTGGTTGATCCTGCCAGTAGTCATATCCTTGTCTCAAAGATTAAGCCATGCATGTCTAAGTTCACACTGTCTCACGGTGAAACCGCGAATGGCTCATTAAATCAGTCGAGGTTCCTTAGATGACACAATCCTACTTGGATAACTGTGGCAATTCTAGAGTCAGGGTCTGGCCATCACTCGTCACCTGCTCGTGGTGGCGAGGTCCTGGAGGATTTGAAGCTGTGCCGCCAGCTTCTGCAACCTACCTTGTGCCAGACGTATTGGTTACCCATTCCTCTGGAATACACAAGAATTAGGTCGAGAGAGGTATCATGTCATTTGGGCACCACATGTTTCTCTGAAGCTCTGCCCATGCATTGTAATGGAATATTGGCCACATTCCAACTCACATACTTTAGTCTGTCAAGACTGCAAGGTGCCAACTATATATATATATATATATATATATATATATATATATATATATATATATATATATATATATATATATATATACATACTAGCTGACCCTGCCCAGCTTCGCCAGCTCCTGGTGGGGATCTATCTATCTATCTATCTATCTATCTATCTATCTATCTATCTATCTATCTATCTATCTATCTATCTATCTATCTGTCTGTCTGTCTGTCTGTCTGTCTGTCTGTCTGTCTGTCTGTCTGTCTGTCTGCCTGCCTGCCTGCCTGCCTGCCTGCCTGCCTGCCTGCCTGCCTGTCTGTCTGTCTGTCTGTCTGTCTGTCTGTCTGTCTGTCTGTCTGTCTGTCTGTCTGTCTGTCTGTCTGTCTGTCTGTCTGTCTGTCTGTCTCTTGAGGCTCATTGATCTAACTCTTCACAATCAAACGATGATTTGCCAAGGATGATGAAGCCAAGGAGGTCACCTCAGACAGGTGTAAGGCTCATATAATTTCGGATTAAGACACAGTGACAGTGAAAGAAATCAACGCTGTGCTTCCACGATAAAAAAAAAAACAGCGCTCCAGGGCCAGATGGCACAGGATATGACGACATCAATATGTGTACCGACGAGCTAGAGAAACTAGCAGACATGTACAACAACAGTATAGGGAATGCTAGCATCAAGTAGGAGTGGTTACACGGCTATCTGATTCCCTTGCCGAAGCCTGGCAAAGACCACACAAAGATTCAGGGATATCGAGTAATCACCATGCAGAATACAATAGGCAAGCTGCTGGAGAAGTTAATTGCCAGAAAAATATCAAGCCATTTAGAGAAACAAGGTGTTTTCCCACCTACCCTGGGAGGGTACCTTCCCAAAAGAGAAACCTGGACCAATGCAGCAGTTTTTGCCCATTATGTCTATGAAGGTTTCCACTCAGGCATTGAAACCTTTGCTGCAGCGATTGATCTTGAGGACGCGTACAACAGAGTACCATTGGATTTTCGAATGCTTCAGCTTCTTGAACTCAAGATAAGTCCGTTCCTCCTTAGTTGGATCGCTGCAGCCTTCTTCCAACGGAAAGTAGTTTTTAGGTGTGGCAGTTGGACTTCGGAACCAACTACAATATATCCTGGCCTACCACAGGGATCACAATTATCTCCGGTGCTGTTCAACGCCTACACAGTGAGATTCACCAGCGAGCAGATCACTGGACCGGGAAGGACATTGTCATATGCCGACGATGTTTTAGTGTATCGTCAGGGTACGGATAGAGATCAGGTTGCTGTGGAACTGCAAACCGAACTCAATCGCATAAGTACTTGGTGTGCAGAAGCTGGGGCAATGGTCAACCCAACAAAGGCAACAGTGACATGGTTCTCTTTGAATAGTCATATATCAATACTCCAACACCAACTGTTAATCTGTGTTCAGAGACCGTGGAAAGAACGCAGGCAATGAATTACCTGGGCATACGTTTTGATCGAAGCCTTGCTTATAACGAGCACATAGACCAGGTGATAACAAAGGCCAAGCGGGGTCTAGCTGCGATGCGGATTATGGCGGCAGCAAACTGTGAGCAGCGCCATCTATGCCTTCTATATGAAGGGCTGGTCGTGCCTGTTTTTGAGTTTGCGATGGCAATCCTGACTCTCAGCCGTAAGCAGATAGAAAAGATGGAAAGGATACAAAACGAAGCTATGTGCATTATTCTTGGACGTACAAGAGATACAGCATGCAGGGCGATGCGCTACCTTCTTGATTTTCCAACCATTGAAGACAGACTACAAATTTGCAGAGCACGCGCCTACTTCAGAATTAACGCAAACACACCACATCCACTGCATAGTGAAATCAGGAAGGTGAAGGACAGCAGGTTAAAAAGAGGAAGGTCGTGGATGGGTCAAGCCGAAGACGTTCTTCAACAGGTGCATTCACTGGAGGACTTAGAACCTGGCGAGGAGTGGGTGCAAGTGCCAACAGACTTCTGCACATCCTTTTCAGTTTGCATCCAACTAGATAGAAAATGCAGACAAGAAAATCCGGCTGCTGTTGAGGCTGAAGTACAAGCGTTGATTTTCGAGAATTCGTTAGACGGTGATGCTGTCATTTACACAGATGGGTCGGTCGTCCGACATGTGAGAAGCTCATGGGCCTTCACGGCGGGGGCCGGAGGGAGAATTGTGAAGGAGGACTCTGGTGCTTTTGTTGAGACCGCAAGTAGCCTGATTATGAAAGTCATGGCAGTAAGTAAAGCAATAACATGGCTCGAGACACAGACATTCACTAGGGCATGTTTCCTTAGTGACCCAATGGGCATGCTCAAGAGGATGGAGATGGATAGAGCATGTTCAAGAGGATAGACATCGCATCCGATGAGAATGGTTGCTGTTTCTGGAGCGGTCTCGACTGACAAAGATTAGTTTCATCTTCGTGCCAGTGCATGCGGGAGTACAAGGAAATGAGCGGGCTGACAAGCTCGCAGGTAAGGTTAAGGTGGAGGACGGGCGCGCCATGGACCAGGCTGACATTCTGAATGCCCTACGAGAAGTAGACTTGTGCGAGAACCAAGTAATGACTGCGAATCTACAACCATGGTCAGACTGCGAGAACAGCAAATCAAAAGAGGGGTGGCAAAACAAGAACACTTCGCAAGAAGCCAAAGAAGATTGATAAACCAACACAGAACTGGTGTCGTTAGCCGCTACACGCTGCGGGATTTGCTGAGGAGGGGATCCTAGCACTTATGGACTGAATGGTTCGATGTGCAATGAGGATGATCTGTCGACTAACTAATCAAACGAGGCCGGCCTACTCACACGTTTCCCGAATGATTGAATCTCTCTCTCTCTCTCTCTCTCTCTCTCTCTCTCTCTCTCTCTCTGTCTCTGTCTCTCTCTCTGTCTCTCTCTCTCTCTGTCTGTCTGTCTCTCTCTCTCTCTCTCTGTGTCTGTCTGTCTCTCTCTCTCTGTGTATGTGTGTGTGTGTGTGTGTGTGTGTGTGTGTGTGTGTGTGTGTGTGTGTCCGACCTTCAGTGTTGGTTACAACTCTACTGTTGGTATGTGTGATCAGTCCACCGGGTTGATTACATTCTTTTGCTACTTTCGTTGTGCTGCTGCAGAGATTTGTGAGGTTTCTTTTCGCTCCTGCTACTTCAGCCTATTTTGCCAGATCATCTGAATATTGTTTTTTATCTGTCTTCCTTCTTCTTCTTCTTCTTCTTCTTCTTCTTCTTCTTCTTCTTCTTCTTCTTCTTCTTCTTCTTCTTCTTCTTCTTCCTTCTTCTTCTTCCTTCTTCTTCTTCTTCTTCATCTTCTTCTTCTTCTTGTTTGAAGGCGTTATCCATACTTTATCTTTTCGTCCGCCCAACCCAAGGATGTATATACATGGTTTATTCCAAATGTGTTTAATTTGCTGCCAGCGGTCTTCCGTACACGCGTTGCCTACTTTAACTGTTGCAGCATGGGGTACATCTTAGCGGCTGTGACCATACATTGTTCCTTAGTAGTTCCTGTGTTTGTGAGATATACATTGCAATGTTTTTCTTGTGTATTGTTTTACATGCTCATAACATGTTCTGGTCTATTTAGTTTCCGCTTAATTTTACTCATCTACAGTTTCATCAAAGAAAACTGTTACGTCATGTAGGGATGTACTAAATTTCTTGTTAATAAAAATTTGTTGGATTTGATTTTTTCTGGAATATGGGTTTGTTATATCCATGTTGCTTTATGTATTATTGTATATCGAAATTTAAAAAAAAAACGGTTTCTCCGTTTCTCCTCCGATGGATTGATTTCCTGGATAATTATTTTTGATTAATTAACCATTTTTATTTGTTAGCCGAAGTCCCTGGTTCCCCATAATCTCTTCAGAACACGTGTTACCCGATCGTATGCCATTCAGGGCACCCATCATAACTTTGATATTGTCATTTCTATGATTACCTATATACTTTAAGGTTTCATGTAAAGTTCTTCCTTCTTTATTTCACCCTTACCATTTGTTGATACTTAACAGATTCTGGACCAAACAAACAGTTAATTTTGAACCTAACAAAAATGAATGGCCGAAACTAGGAAGTAGGGGTATCACAGTTATGGCCTAAAAGCTGTTAATATGGTAGCAGACAGGTATTATATATCAAAGTAAAGGTGGCTGCATTAGGAAGACTAATGTATATAACCCCACGTCAGATATGGGATAATTGCTTAAGACGATAAGTAATCCCATGGTACTTAAACAGCTACGGCTGAATTGTGTGGTTCTAAGTGTTGCTGTTGTTTTTATCGAACTCACTGCCTCCAAACCTATTAGTGATTTCTCTGTCTATTTAGGACCACTTCTTCAATGATGGAAGGGGGGGGGGGGGGAGGGAGAGACACATTTGCCACCATACGGCCCGACAATAGTGCTGTATTTCACAGGTCTAGAAGTTTTCAGTCTGCTCCGTCCCATTTAGTTTCGCATAATTCCAAAATTCTAATCTTATAATATTTCTTCCCCCTACTACTTGCGCTGTATTTCTCAGTTCATACCTGGTTGCAAGATTCCGGGTGCACATTCGTGATTCTTAGCTAGTTTTCTGCGGGATGAGGCAGATAGCCGCATGTCAATCCCCCTTAGTGGCCTCCTACGACATCTGTGTTAGGCGACAGTGCTACTGAGTGTTGGGATCCCATCAACGCGGAGATTTAACGGAGAATTGGCCTGGGCTCCCATGCGGGCCCAGCCTGACATCGGGCGCAGAAACAGTTCTGGGGCTTACAGACGACCAGCGTCATGTTCACGGCGCCATCTATAGAGTGTCGACTGGTCTGCAACAAATATGGACCTAGCAACAGGCGTTTTTTTTTTTTTAATGCAATGGTATAGGTGCCGGTCGTTCAGAAAGCAATGGCAAACTACTGAACGCAAACTTGCCCAGGAATCACAAACAGCCAAAACATGCTGGGGTTGACTGCTACATCCGTAAAGGATATGCAAGTAACTTTTAACTGGATACCCACAACGCCTCATGTAACGTAAAAGGGTCCTTTATGTTTACTTGAAAACAAAATCATATTTGTGCATACGTGTCACTGCATGGAAGTAGGTCGTTTTGTGAACCGACTTATATTCTTGATGCCATCTTCTATTTGGCGTGTTTATCTTTCAGTTTGCAAACAAGAAGTCATAATAATCAGACATCGACAGCTGCCAGTTAAACGTTCAGCCCTCGACCTGCCAGTAAATTCGAGCAACTATTGGCCAAACGTCAGCAAGCTACAATGTTTACAGCGTTAAATGCCAGGAGACCGGTGGGCGCGCATGTTCTAGATTTTCCCCTGGTGCTTTTGTGTGTGTCTAGCTGCTTGCAACCTGGCATGTTGTGTTCACATCTCAACCAGCTAACACACGGAATTGGCTTCTGCTCACCCCTTCTCTATTTTGTGTGCGCATGTGTATATGTGTGTGTGCATGTCTCTCTGTGTGTTTTCCGGTGTGAACGGCGTATCCCCTGCACATTTATCTGACTCTGAGAGTGGTGTGGAAACGGCCCCATGTCCTACCCTGCAGTGAGGGTACCCAGTATACGTATGCTTCCCTGGCATTGCTTTCTTGATCCCCCCCCCCTCCCATACCTGGCGACAGCTCTAGTTAAGTCAGCCTAATCATCATCACCAGGTTAGTCAGTCCAAAGACTGATGGTGAAGTCATCCGATCATGCCCCTCTACTGTCCGCTGTTCTCATCCAGTGTCGTAGGCTCAGCATAAGTCTGGGCCCTAGTGCTCGTGCATGCTGTGTTATGTGGCCGTTTCTTGTATGTCTGTGTTATGTGGCTGTTTCTTGCATGTCTGTGTTATGTGGCTGTTTCTTGTATGTCTGTGTTATGTGGATGTTTCTTGTATGTCTGTGTGATGTCGCTGTTTCTTGTATGTCTGTGTGATGTCGCTGTTTCTTGCATGTCTGTGTTATGTGGCTGTTTCTTGTATGTCTGTGTGATGTCGCTGTTTCTTGCATGTCTGTGTTATGTGGCTGTTTCTTGTATGTCTGTGTTATGTGGCTGTTTCTTGTATGTCTGTGTGATGTCGCTGTTTCTTGTATGTCTGTGTGATGTCGCTGTTTCTTGTATGTCTGTGTGATGTCGCTGTTTCTTGAATGTCTGTGTTATGTGGCTGTTTCTTGTATGTCTGTGTGATGTCGCCGTTTCTTGTATGTCTGTGTGATGTCGCTGTTTCTTGCATGTCTGTGTTATGTGGCTATTTCTTGTATGTCTGTGTGATGTCGCTGTTTCTTGTATGTCTGTGTGATGTCGCCGTTTCTTGTATGTCTGTGTGATGTCGCTGTTTCTTGCATGTCTGTGTTATGTGGCTGTTTCTTGTATGTCTGTGTGATGTCGCCGTTTCTTGTATGTCTGTGTGATGTCGCTGTTTCTTGCATGTCTGTGTTATGTGGCTGTTTCTTGTAAGTCTGTGTTATGTGGCTGTTTCTTGTATGTCTGTGTGATGTGGCTGTTTCTTGTATGTCTGTGTGATGTCGCCGTTTCTTGTATGTCTGTGTGATGTCGCTGTTTCTTGCATGTCTGTGTGATGTCGCTGTTTCTTGTATGTCTGTGTGATGTCGCTGTTTCTTGTATGTCTGTGTGATGTCGCTGTTTCTTGTATGTCTGTGTGATGTCGCCGTTTCTTGTATGTCTGTGTGATGTCGCTGTTTCTTGCATGTCTGTGTTATGTGGCTGTTTCTTGTATGTCTGTGTTATGTGGCTGTTTCTTGTATGTCTGTGTGATGTGGCTGTTTCTTGTATGTCTGTGTGATGTCGCCGTTTCTTGTATGTCTGTGTGATGTCGCTGTTTCTTGCATGTCTGTGTTATGTGGCTGTTTCTTGTATGTCTGTGTTATGTGGCTGTTTCTTGTATGTCTGTGTGATGTCGCCGTTTCTTGTATGTCTGTGTGATGTCGCTGTTTCTTGCATGTCTGTGTGATGTCGCTGTTTCTTGTATGTCTGTGTGATGTCGCTGTTTCTTGTATGTCTGTGTGATGTCGCTGTTTCTTGTATGTCTGTGTGATGTCGCTGTTTCTTGTATGTCTGTGTGATGTCGCTGTTTCTTGTATGCCTGTGTGATTTCGTTGTTTCTTGTATGTCTGTGTGATGTCGCTGTTTCTTGTATGTCTGTGTGATGTCGCTGTTTCTTGTATGTCTGTGTGGTGTGACTATTTCTTTTGTGTCTGTGACATGTTGCGGTTCCTTGTATGTCTGTGTGATGTCGCTGTTTCTTGTATGTCTGTGTGATGTGGCTATTTCTTGCATAGTGTGTGATGTCGCTGTTTCTTATACGTCTGTGTGATGTAGCTGTTTCTTGCATGGTGTGTGATGTCACTGTTTCTTATGTGATGTAGCTGTTTCATGCATGGTGTGTAATGTAGCTGTTTCTTATATTTATGTGTAATGTAGCTGTTTCTTGTTTGTATGTGTAATGTAGCTGTTTCTTATATTTATGTGTAATGTAGCTGTTTCTTGTTTGTATGTGTAATGTTGCTGTTTCTTGCATGGTGTGTGAAGTAGCTGTTTTTTGGGAGAGGGGGGAGGGGGGGGGGGGCACTTAACTGATTCAGTGCCAAACAGAAAATAGTAGGTTTTGTTCAAAAATAGTACACATTCAAATTAACAATTATTGTAATGCAAATTTCCATTCATTGAGCATTACAATTGCGGAATATACCACGAAATAAAGCAAGTAACACAGTTACCCTAGTCTGGCAATATATCGTCTTTCTCTCCATGTAAGATGTCATATTTGACGATATAGTCTCCTTCGCCACTGAATCAGTTAACGTGACATTGCCTAGACAATCTCCAGCAGCTAAAAATGATGGGGTTGACGGTGACGTCCTGTACAGTACATGCAACTAACTTCACATATTAACAAGTTTGACATACTAATAAACAGCTGAAGGTATTCACTGCGTGTGTTTGCTGTCACTGCCATGCTGTTTGGTCAGCTGTATCCCACCAATGCCTAGAAGACGTTCCTAACAAGGCACTGTGCCAAACTGTTTGTGGAAGGTATGGGGGTGGGTGTCCCGCCAGGCTTATTGCCTCAAGAATGGCCATAACAGTGTGGGGAAATAGTCCGACAGGGCCCACTCCATCGGAGTCCGACAGGGCCCACTCCTGAGCACATGAATTAATACACTCTGTTGGCCATCTCCAGCTGGTATTATTGTACAAGCATTCTCGTTCACCCTCGCTGACAGTGCACTTGATGATGGTGATTTATCATCATCATCATCATCTAGTACCTTGCCGGCTGGCGTTGACGATCATGCTTCTCCACAAATTGCGATCTCCGACTGCATGGATCAATTCATGTGCTCCGTTCCGTGCCTTGACACAAGACTGTCAAGACTGTTAACGCAGGAAGCCAGAGATTGATAAACCAACACGGGACTGATGTCGTTAGCCGCTACACGCTGCAGGATTTACTGAGGAGGGGATCCGAGCACTTATGGAGTGAATGGTTCCATGTGCAGTGAGGATGATCTGTCGACTAACTAACTAACTAAGACTGTCAAGAATTTTCTTACGCTGTCTACCTATATTTATTTCCACACATTGTTCCGGTTGTGACATGTTCCAGTTTTTGTCGTCACATAATGTGACTAAAATATGATGAATGCCTCTTTCTGATGTTTGTGATAAGTTGATACGGTGATGTATAAAGTAAGGTGGTATAGTGTTTAGCGCACGCTTACCAACACAGTAGTTTATTCAGTCCCCAGTAGAGCTTTACAGTCGACGCACATACTAGATCATGTTCATAATTATCCGGAGACTGTCTGGGAAGCAGAGACTGTGAGGTAGGGAAACTGTCCACTACACCACGTTATGCTGCGACCTAAAATGTGTGCAGACTCCGACACCTGACTTCTGAAGCTAGATGTCGCTGCTGACAGGAAAACCACCTGTATCACATGCATCTGAAGCCAAGTGTGGTTGCTGGCAGGGGTACCCCATGTGTTACAGACATGTGTCCCGAAGTAGATTCAAGCCTCGGGTCCGTGATTGCAGTGCTTAAGTGACATATTAGGCCACCAGAGAAATGTTATTTTCTCTATCGATTTCAACGCTAAAGGCAGATCATTGGAAAACATTTCCTCCAAAACACAGGGGGAGGAGCTCGAGACTGCACTTGGAATCATTGACCTAGTTTGTATCAACAGTGGCTGTGTCACCAGGACAGCAAGTCGTCCAGGTGATGAAGACAGTGTTATTGATCTGGCGCTGGTTTCTCCTTCACTCTTCACTCACTACAGAATGTATATGGGGTGTCCTAAGGTACCACGGCAGTGACCACCACCCTTGCAGCATATTGGTGGAGAAAGGCAGAACCAGGCAGCACAAGTCAACGGTCAAGACATTCCAGTATGACATTACAGGGCACGATGTGAGTAAAATTAGGCGCGACAAGAGCAGAAAGCGTCAGGGCAGGAAAAAAGCTGGGAGCAGCCACCTTGGTGGAGTTTTGAGATGGAAAAGATGTTTTAATGTATCGTCAGAGCAAGGATAGAGATCAGGTTGCTGTGGAACTACGAACCGAACTCAATCGTATACGCTCTTGGTGTGTTGATGCTGGGGCAATGGTCAACCCAACAAAGGCAAAAGTGACATGGTTCTCTTTGAATAACCATATTGTCAACACCCCAACGCCAACTGTAAATCTGGGTTCAGAGACGGCGGAAAGAACGCAGGCAATGAATTACCTGGGGATTCGATTTGATCGAAGCCTAGCTTATACTGAGCATGTAGACCAGGTGATAACAAGGGCCAAGCGGGGTTTGGCTGCAATGCGGGTGATGGTGGCAGCAAACTGTGAGCAGCGCCATCTATGTCTTCTTTACGAGGGTCTTGTCCTTTCAGTTTTGGAGTATGCGATGGCGATCCTGACTCTCAGTCATAAGCAGATAGAAAGGATGGAAAGGATACAGAATGAAATTATGCGAATTATTCTTGGATGTACAAGAGAAGCAGCATGCAAGACTACCTTCTTGATTTTCCAACCATGAGGGACAGAATACAATTTTGCCAAGCCCGTACCTCTCTCAGAGTCAACACAAACAACAACATCCACTGCACAGCGAGATTAATAAGGTTAAAAAGAGGACAGTCGTGGATGGGTCAAACCGAAACATTCTTCTTGAGGACTTAGAAACTGGCGAGGAGTGGGTACAAGTGCCAACAGAGTTCTGTATATCCTTTTCAGTGTGCATCCAACTAGACAGGAAATGCAGACAGGAAATCTAGCTGCTGTGGAGGCGGAAGTACAGGCTCTGATCTTCGAGAATTCGTTAGAGGATGATGCTGTCATTTACACGGATGGGTCGGTCGTCCGAGGAATGAGAAGTTCATGGGCCTCGGTTCAGGCCGGAGGGAAAATTGTGAAGGAATAGTCTGGCACTTTTGCATTGACCACAAGCAGCCTGTCTATGGAAGTCGTAGCAGTAAGTACAGCAATAACATGGATCAAGACACAGACATTCAATCGGGCATGTGCTCTTAGTGACTCAATGAGTATGCTCAGGATGATAGAGATGGCGTGGGTCCGAAGAGAGTGGCTGCTGTCTCTGGAGCGGTCTCGGCTGGCAAAGATTAGTTTCATCTTCGTGCCAGGGCATGCGGGTGTACAAGGGAACGAGCAGGCTGACAGGCTTGCAGGTAGGGCTACTGTGGTGAACGAGCCATGGACCATGCAGACATTCTGAATGCTCTACGAGAAGTAAATCGTTTACGAGAACCAAGCAATGGCTGTGAATCTACAGCCATGGTCACGCTGCGAGAACAGCAAGTTAAAACAGGCGTGGCCAAACAGGAACACTACGCAGGAAGCCAAAGAAGAGTAATAAGCCAACACAGTACTAGTGCCGTGAGCCGTTACACGCTGTGGGATTTACTGAGAGGATCCGAGCACTTATGGACTGAATGGTTCGATGTGCAATGAGGATGATCTGTCGACTAACTATATAACATAGTAACTAACTATGTGATAGGGCCGTCACATTGTCTAAGTCAAGGTCTGGATGCACTGGGGATGGGTGGCGAAGCTTTCCCTCACTTAGCAGGCGATGAGCTCAGACGTCGAACACTCGTCCGATCGTACTGATGACATTATTTCCCTAGCAACGCGCCTGCTTTATGTGTGTGGTATGTGTGTGTGTTTGAGAGAGAGAGAGAGAGAGAGAGAGAGAGAGAGAGAGAGAGAGAAAGAGAGAGACAGAGAGAGAGAGTATGCTTCACTGCCAAATGTCTCATTTCCTTCCCAATGATGATGTAATTGTGTGCAGCCAGGTCAATTTAAAAACCAGTCCCCACCTCGAATTGGTATTCAAATTCATGATCACCGAGGCAGCGGGTCAGCGACTAGCCATTATACCACGGCGGCTCCTCACGACGACATGCTCCAGCTGTAACTATGGAAGCTGTGCCAGTACCGGCGTTGTGTGCCGGCTAGCGTTGATTCACCATCTTCCATTGTATTTCCAGAGAGATCCGGAGCTAGAAGCTCAAGCCCTGGACTGGATCGAGGCCAACCTAGGCGAGCCAGTGAGCCGGACAGTTCCTTTCGATGACCTCTTGAGAGATGGGATCATTCTCTGCAAGTAATGTGCTTGTTTACAACTGAGAGAAACGTCTGCGTACGAGTGTTTGTTGTTGGTGTTGTTGTTTTGTGTGTGTGTGCGTGCGTGCGTGCGCGCGCAAAATAAATGCATACTGCGCTTGTTCAGCGCAAATATGAGAAGCTTTGGATGCGTGTAATTTCAACTTTAGCCTGTTGCTTCTTCATTGTTAGGGTATAAACTGATGGCCAGTCACTTGCACATGCTGTGAATGACTGATTGAGTAGTATGGAACTAGTAGTTGTACATATGGGGAATGACTGATTGAGTAGTATGGAACTAGTAGTTGCGCATACTGTGAATGACTGATTGAGTAGTATGGAACTAGTAGTTGTACAAAATAAATGACTGATTGAGTAGTATGGAACTAGTAGTTGCGCATACTGTGAATGACTGATTGAGTAGTATGGAACTAGTAGTTGTACAAAATAAATGACTGATTGAGTAGTATGGAACTAGTAGTTGTACATTCTGTGAAGGACTGATTGAGTAGTGTGGAACTAGTAGTTGTACAAAATGAATGACTGATTGGGTAGTGTGGAACTAGTAGTTGTATATACTGTGAGTGACTGAATGAGTAGTATGGAACTAGTAGCTGTACATATTTTAAAAGACTGATTGTAAAAGTAGGAAACTAATAGTTTGATAACTGTTATTGTAGTGGTCATTCAAATATGCCCTGTTGATAATACTTATACCCAACTAAAAGTAACCTCCTCATGAAGCTAACGAAAGACATAGGAGCCGTGACCACACATGAGTTAAATAAAATTTCATGATACTATGCAGAGACAACCCAGACATGGACTGTTAGTGGATACCCCTGCAGATCTCTCACACGAAGAACCCCAACAACACATCTCTGTCAGTTATTTGACCTGCAAATATCTGTTTTCGAGCCTCTCCCCCTTGGAGTTATCTAAGGCCAGTATGCGTGTTTCTAACGTAGAGATCAACGTGCCCGCCTTAGGGTTGAATTTGTGCGAAGTTGATTTCCGCTATGAAGCTAAAAGTGTGACAGAGGTGTGTTTTGTCACGGGATCTCTTCTCCCTGTATTTTTTTTTTTTTTATGTTGCATATCCCTTACGAGACGTTGCAGTCAACACCAGCATTTTCAGCTGTTGTTGATGAACTAGCCAAGATTACGCTCAGTAGTTTGCCATTGCTTTCTGAGCGACCGGCTCACGTACCCCGTAAGTCACCGCCGCGGCCAGAACCCCTACAGATTCTCGCCGTACGTCACGTCACTCACGAGAGTACCAGGGATGACGGAGAGAGACGTTACACCCCTAGGCCAGGTGAGTCTCCCTCTATAGAGAAATAATAATGAGAGAGATCATCTGAATGCTATTCGGAGGTTATAATATAAACAATATACGCTATGCAGATGACACAGTAGTGGTGGCGGATAATGCAAAAGATCTACAACAATTGTTGGACATTGTAGTAACGGGGAGTGCAAAGAAAGGACCACCCAGCCAAGAGCACCACAATAAATTCCAGCATGCAAAAGCCAAATTTCAAAGGGCCAAGCTGCAGGCTAGACGGAAAAGCTGGCAGGAAAATAACAGAGTCTCTGAACTTTGAAAGAGACACAAGGAAATTGTGGAAGCTAATAAAACAACTTAACGATGAGGGCACAGGGAGAAACTCAAAAATTGCACTACATAAAGATGGAAACATCTTAACAAGAAAGCAAGCAGCTGACCATTTTGCAGACTCATTCGCACAAGATAACAATATCAAAATCAGTCCAGAGAAACAACAAGAGATTCAAGAGAAACGGCAACATACAGGACAGAAGGAAATAGTACGTGAGGTTCTGGAGGCACCCATCACAATCAGCGAACTGGAGCTAGCCATATCAAAACTGAAAATGAGAAAGTCACCAGGAGCTGATGGTATCTCCAATGAAATGATCAGGAACCTAGGAACAGAGGCCAAAGCAAAGCTGTTGCAGATCTTCAATAACAGTTGGACCTTAGGCAGTGTTCCACAAGCCTGGAGAGAAGCAATCATGATACCCATCCTAAAATCAGGGAAAGATAGTTCCATTGCCTCTAGCTACAGACCAATTAGCCTCACGAGCTGTCTCTGCAAAACACTGGAGCGCATCATCAATCACAGACTGCAGTGGTACATTGAAAGTAAAAACATCCTTGTGCCACAGCAGGCTGGCTTTAGGCAGTGTTACTCTACGGAAGATCAGACAACCTACCTCTCTCAAGAAATTGAGGATGCATTCCAAGAGAAGAAGCTGGTGCTTGCGGCATGGATAGATTTGAAGAAAGCCTTTGACAAAGTCTGGAAAGAAGGTCTGATGAACAAACTGAGAAACTGCAAAGTCAATGGAAGAATGTACAAATGGGTGAAAGCATACTTGCACAACAGAAGAGCCCGAGTACAGATAGACGGACTAAAGAGCAAGAAAGTACTACTGCGTCACGGAGTTCCCCAGGGCGGAGTATTGTCCCCCACACTCTTTCTAATCTTCATCAATGATCTCGTTGCTAATCTACCGCATGGAATTAAAGCCGCAATGTATGCCGATGACCTGGTTCTATGGAGCACAAATAAACATGCATCAGTGGCCACCAGATTACTACAAAGAGCTGTAGATACATTTGTTGCATGGGCAAATAGATGGTGTGTCAGCATAAACACTGACAAGTGCAGCACCACCCTATTTACCCTCTCTCCAAAACAAAAGGCAGGGACCATCCAGATAAATGGAACACCCCTACGAGAAGATAAGAACCAACATACCTTGGAGTAACATTTGATGGCAGGCTGACATGGAGAAAGCACATCAACAAAGCAGTAGCAAAAGCCAGAAGGAATATAGCCATCCTGAGAAAGCTAAGTGGAACCACATGGGGAGCCAGTGGGAAAATACTTAGAAAAGTTTATCAACAGAGCATACGACCACACCTGGAATACGGGTCAACTGCATGGTGTTCGGCAGCAAAAACCACACTACAAGAGCTGGACAAAGTGCAAAATCAAGCACTTAGAGTCACCACAGGAGGGATGAGATCAACCCCTATAGTGGAAATGGAGAAGATGGGGAGGACACAAGCACTGAGTGAGCGCAGAGATACGAAAACGCTAATACAAGCAGAAAAGTTCCTCAGCTTGCCAGGTCACCCTATGAAGAACAGATTTGAAAACCTAGCTATGGGGCGGTTGAAAAGAAGTAGTTTTATCCACCAGGCCAAACGACTCTGCAGAGAAACCACCGTTCTGCCCACAGTTGGTATCCCCCTAACAACTATTCCAGAGCGAACTCCATGGAAAGATGAGCATAGACTATCATTACAAATCCAGACAAAAGTGAGAGGAATATTTGACAAGGAAGATCAGAACAGTGTGCAGCGCAGAACAGCCACTCTCAGCTTCCTTGATGAAGAATACCCACAGGACCTCTGGATCCGAGTCTACACAGATGGGTCAGCACAAAATGCTGTTCGAAATGGAGGAGCGGGAGTGTACATAGAATACCCAAATAATACCAGGGACACAGCTAGAGTACCGACAGGAAAGTACTGCCATAACTACGATGCTGAAATTGAGGCAATCAAGATAGCAACAGAGAAATGACTAAATACCAGCAATGGTACACAACCTGTGGTGCTATTGACAGATGCAAAATCAGTACTCGAGGCGCTCCTGTCTGGGAAATTGCCAGTACTAAGGACACTACTTTCTGAACTTAGCAGTCAGCATAAGGTCACCATACAGTGGATACCATCCCACTGTGGAGTACCCGGAAACGACAGAGCTGATCAATTGGCTAAGGAAGGAGCCAAAGAAGAACAGCCTGATGTGCCTGTAACATACCACCAAAAGAAAAGAATGATCAAATCAGTCAGAAAGCCACCAAAACCTGCTCAAGATGACTACCACGTTATGGATAGACCAGAACAAGTCATTATTCTGCGCCTCAGAACAGGGCACAATAGATTACGCAACCACATGTATACAAAATTCAAGATTGGTGAAACAGCCATGTGTACATGTGGATTGGCGTCGCAGACAGCAGAGCACATACTCCAAGACTGCCCAAAATATAACATATCTAGGCAAACCTTCTGGCCTAGAGAGACGACAGTGGAAGATAAACTCTATGGACCGCTGTGTGAACTGAAAAAGACAGTTCAATTCATACAAGAGACAGCACTGCAGTTATAGACATATTTCAAGCGAACGAAAGAAGAAGAAGAAGGACTCTTCTTGAATACCAAGAAACCAGTTATAGTCAACGGTACACGGGGGCGTTTATAACATCAGACATAATAGCACAACCGAGATTAAGAGCAGAATAGAGCAAACAATAGCTGCATGCAAGAAAATAATAAGTATCTTATGTAATAAGTCACTATCATTGAATGTAAGAAAGAAAGTGCTGAAGTACTGTGCTATATAGAACGTGTGTTGCTGTATGGATGTGAATCTTGGAATGTAAATGAACGAATTAGGAAGAGATTGGAAGCAACAGAGATGTGATTCCTGAGAGGAATGTTGCGAATTCCTTGGACTGCCAGAGTATCTGACAACGATTGCGTGAAAGAGGCCAATGAAACTAGAACATTATATACAACAATAAGAAAGAGACAAACAGCTTTCTTTGGACAAGTGATGAGGTGAGAGGTATTGAAGGTCATCGTACCGACTGGAAAGATCGAGAGAAAGAGAAGCAGAGGTCGATCAAGAGAAATGCTGGATGGATTGAGACGGTGGCGTGGAGGGATATCTTCAGCAGAGTTGATCCATAACATACTGAGATATGTGGAGAGACATGAACGCCTACGCCATCTGGCATGGAACTTGATGATGATGTTGATGATGATGATGATGATGATGATGATGATGACTTCCCCTAAGGGAGTCGCGATAGCTCAGTGGCCAGCAGACTGGCCTGGCAGACATTGGCCAAGTGTGAGAATGGGCCTCGAGGTGGAGGTTTGTCTTAATTAACCTGGGCTCCAAGGTCGATTCAGCATACAATAGGTCCCCTTGATTGCTCTGAGGCCGGCTGGATAATAACCATCTAACCCAGCGGCGGGATAATAACCATCTAACAAAACGGCGGGATAAAAGTCACCTTCATCTTCGTCCCGGGACATGCGGGAGTCGAGGGAAATGAACGAGCTGATAAATTGGCTGGCTCTGCACCCCCTGTAGATGGCCAGCCCATGGATCGTGCCGATATTATTAACGCCCTTAAAGATATGGCGAGAACAGAGGATTTTGACGCCAGTGATTCCACATCGCTTTCCAGGATGAAAGACCTGGGAGTAAGAATCGGCACAGCCAGACGCGAGAGGTACATCGGGAAAACAAAGAGCCTCGTCAACCAACACAGAACTGGCACTATTATCCACCGGACGCTGATGCATATGCTGGGGGGAGGATCTGAGCACCTATGGACATGTCCGGAGTGCAACGAAGATACCCCAACTGATAACTAACTAACTGATAACTAACTAACGGCGGGATAATAACCATCTAACCCACACGCGGGATAATAACCATCTAACCCAGTGAGTGCCGATGGGTCTACAACAATATGAGGCTGGCTATTGGATACAGGTCAGGGGGCGTGAAAGTGTCCTTTACCCGTGCTTGTTGTGTCCCCTCAGGTTGATGAACAAACTGTTGCCAGGATGCATTAAGAAAATCGACACAAAAGGAAGTGGGTTTGCACTCATGCAGAACGTTGAGCGGTTCCAGGTGAGCAGTCTTAGACATGTTACCCGTGCACTCCCACCTGTTACCTGTGTACTTTCACCTGTTACCTGTGCACCCCCCTGTAACCTGTGTACTTCCACCTGTTACCTGTGTATTTCCACCTGTTACATGTGCATTTCCACCTGTTACCTGTGTACTCTCATCTGTTACCTGTGTACTTCCACCTGTTACCCGTGCACTCTCACCTGTTACCTGTGTACTTCCACCTGTTACCTGTGTACTTCCACCTGTTACCTGTGTTCTTTCACCTGTTACCTGTGTACTTCCACCTGTTACCCGTGCACTCCCACCTGTTACCTGTGTACTCTCACCTGTTACCTGTGTACTTCCACCTGTTACCCGTGCACTCCCACCTGTTACCTGTGTACTTCCACCTGTTACCTGTGTATTCCCACCTGTTACCTATGTATTTCCACCTGTTACCTGTGTACTTCCACCTGTTACCTGTGTACTTCCACCTGTTACTTGTGTATTTCCACCTGTTACCTGTGTACTTCCTCCTGTTACCTGTGTACTTCCACTTGTTACCTGTGTACTTCCACCTGTTACCTGTGTACTTCCACCTGTTACCTGTGTACTTCCACCTGTTACTTGTGTGCCCCCACCTGTTACCCGTGCACTTCCACCTGTTACCCGTGCACTCTCACCTGTTACCTGTGTACTTCCACCTGTTACCTGTGTACTTCCACCTGTTACATGTGTTCTTCCACCTGTTACCTGTGTACTTACACCTGTTACCCGTGCACTCCCACCTGTTACCTGTGTACTCTCACCTGTTATCTGTGTACTTCCACCTGTTACCCGTGCACTCCCACCTGTTACCTGTGTATTCCCACCTGTTACCTGTGTATTTCCACCTGTTACCTGTGTACTTCCACCTGTTACCTATGTATTTCCACCTGTTACCTGTGTACTTCCACCTGTTACCTGTGTACTTCCACCTGTTACCTGTGTACTTCCACCTGTTACCTGTGTATTTCCACCTGTTACCTGTGTATTTCCACCTGTTACCTGTGTACTTCCACCTGTTACCTGTGTCCTTCCACCTGTTACCTGTGTACTTCCACCTCTTACCTGTGTATTTCCTCCTGTTACCTGTGTACTTCCACCTGTTACCTGTGTACTTCCACCTCTTACCTGTGTATTTCCACCTGTTACCTGTGTACTTCCACCTGTTACCCGTGTACTTCCACCTGTTACCTGTGTACTCCCACGTGTTACCTATGTACTTCCACCTGTTACCTGTGTACTTCCACCTATTACTTCCACCTGTTACCTGTGTGCTTCCACCTGTTACCTGTGTATTTCCACCTATTACTTCCACCTGTTACCTGTGTACTTCCACCTGTTACCTGTGTACTTCCATCTGTTACCTGTGTACTTCCACCTGTTACTTGTGTACTCCCACCTGTTACCCGTGCACTTCCACCTGTTACCTGTGTACTTTCACGTATTAATTCCACCATTTACCTGTGTACTCCCACATTTTACCTGTGTACTCCCACCTGTTATCCGTGTACTTCCACCTGTTACCTGTGTACTTCCGCCTATTACTTCGACCTGTTACTTGTGTACTCCCACCTGTTACCCGTGCACTTCCACCTGTTACCTGTGTACTTTCACGTATTACTTCCACCTTTTACCCGTGCACTTCCACCTGTTACCTGTGTACTTCCACCTATTACTTCCACCTGTTACCTGTGTACTTCCACCTGTTATCCGTGTGCTTCCACCTATTACTTCCACCTGTTACCTGTGTACTCCCACCTGTTATCCGTGTACTTCCACCTATTACTTCCACCAGTTTCCTGTGTACTCCCACCTGTTATCCGTGTACTTCCACCTATTACTTCCACCCGTTACCTGTGTACTCCCACCTGTTATCCGTGTACTTCCACCTATTACTTCCACCTGTTATCTGTGTACTTCCACCTATTATCCGTGTACTTCCACCTGTTACCTGTGTACTTCTACCTGTTATCTGCGCCTGCTGCAGTCAGTACCTGTGGATTTGTGTGATTGTCTCGTCATTTCAAGTGGGCCATACTGGAGCAGCTGCGTGTTGTTGTTGCTGTTGTTGTCCCTCTTCTTCGTTCCTCTATCGAGGGGGGGGGGGGGGTGAGTCACACCCATTCGTGCGCCTCAAAGGTCAACGTGTCCCACTTCAGCATGTATCTGTGTCAGTTGTGTTTCCTCCAGACATATTCCACCCCAGCATGTATCTGTGTCAGGTGTGTTTCCTCCAGACAGATTCCACCTCAGGTAATGGGCTCTATCTACCCGTGAGTTGGTTTTCTTTCCTGACAACATGGCGCGGGCGGCGGCCTGAAGGCTGCAGATGTGTAACATGCCCAACCTGCACCAGGAGCCTCCTTCTGTAGCCTTCATACGAGAGAGCTCGGGGTCTGATCTGGCTACCCAGAGATCAGGGGGGCGTGTTGTATCATTATATTGTTGTTACTAACATCAATGCTGTGGAGTTGTCTACTCGTGGCAGAAGAACTGCTACATTGACATTGGATCGGATCCGGATGACCCGCGTTGTAGGCGAGTAATCTACTACTAGACCACCGACGCCTGCTGCCGCGTGTACAAAACACATGTCCTTCAATCTAAACTGGTGTATTATGTCCATATATCAGTATGAGATCAAATCACAATCAACACTGTTTAGCAACAGTGCTCCACATAGCCAACGAAAAAAAAATCGAAGAATACGTAAAAATTGTTGGTAAACAGATGGACCACTGGATACACTGGGAGAGAAGTCTAAAACACATGTCCAGTCATGACCACACAGTGATACCATTTATCATGGGGCAAGGAAGGATCAGCACAGACACTGCTGCGGGGCTCGTGGAGAGAACTAGACAAACACCAGTGAACCGAGGGGTGAAGACAAGACACTCGCTGGGTAATACATACCATGAGAGCACCTGGCAACAGTATAACTAACAACTTTGTCTAGACTCCAGAAGGGAAAAGAAATAGAGGAAGAGCCATGAAAATACAGGGAAGCGAGGTAGAGACGGCTTGGCGGTTTTGAGATCTATGCCCAGAGATAGATAAAAGGCAAACAACAGAAAGAGAAGGACCACTTGTGACTCTGGGAGAGAAGTTTGTCCTGTCTTTATGACAAAGAGAATCCATTAACACTAGGACAAGGAGGGACCCGAACATGAGTGTCCAACTTTGAATACATCATACAACACGCAACATACTTCTTAGTGACCATGCCGTGCTGCGTTGGTGATCATGTCTGTCCACAGCCCTCTGTCTCTTGTGCTGTTAGTCGTGTCTGATACCCATGTCGCAGGTTGGTGATCATGTCTGTCCACAGCCCTCTGTCTCTTGTGCTGTTAGTCGTGTCTGATACCCACGTCGCAGGTTGGTGATCATGTCTGTCCACAGCCCTCTGTCTCTTGTGCTGTTAGTCGTGTCTGATACCCATGTCGCAGGTTGGTGATCATGTCTGTCCACAGCCCTCTGTCTCTTGTGCTGTTAGTCATGTCTGATAACCATGTCGCTCCATGCTATGATGTCAAACTGTCAAGCATTTTCTGTCTTGTTCTCCCCATACTTTTCCTGCCCACCAACTTTCCCCCTTATCACGACATATTCCTGCCTTCCCTTTCTCATGACATGCATAAAGAATATGGACTGTCGTCTTCTTATGCGAGTAACCAATTCTCTCTCTGTGTTAATTTCTGTCAAGATATCTGCATTGTTCTTTCTATCCGTCCGTGGTGTTTTCATAATTCTTGTAAATCTAAGCAGTTTACTTGACATACACCAGAGGAGACTTAAACACTCGTATCCCTTTTCATTAAACAGTTAACTTCTCTCTGACATTCTATAATAGATCTTATTTCAGAAGACACTTTTCATTTTCTGACATTCAGCGATAGATCTTAATGCAGAAAACACTTTTCATTTTCTGACATTCAATAACAGATCTTATCACACAAGACACTTATCATTTTCTGACATTCAGTAAAAGATCTTATTGCAGAAGACACTTTTCATTTTCTGACATTCAATAACAGATCTTATTGCAGAAGACACTTTTCATTTTCTGATATTCAATAAAAGATCTTATTGCAGAAGACACTTTTCATTTTCTGACATTCAATTAAACAAATCTTATTGCAGAAGACACTTTTCATTTTCTGACATTCAATAATAGGTCTTATAACAGAATATACTTTTCATTTTCTGACATTCAAAATTAGATCATATTGCAGAAGACACTTTTCATTTTCTGACATTCAATAACAGATCTTATCATACAAGACACTTTTCATTTTTCTGACATTCAATAATAGGTCTTATAACAGAATATACTTTTCATTTTCTGACATTCAAAATTAGATCATATTTTCTGATATTCAATAAAAGATCTTATTGCAGAAGACACTTTTCATTTTCTGACATTCAATTAAACAAATCTTATTGCAGAAGACACTTTTCATTTTCTGACATTCAATAATAGGTCTTATAACAGAATATACTTTTCATTTTCTGACATTCAAAATTAGATCATATTGCAGAAGACACTTTTCATTTTCTGACATTCAATAACAGATCTTATCATACAAGACACTTTTCATTTTCTGACATTCAATAATAGATCTTATTGCACAAGTCACTTTTCATGTTCTGAAATGCAGCTTGTGCTTACCTCTTCTGCTCTTAATCCCTATGACGTATCTTCTAGCTGATATTGTGAATGTATATATATTCGAAACCGGATGCCCATTCAATCAACATGAAATAGACCAAACTTATCTACCTCATCTGTCATAAAATACACACAAACACATAGCAATAACAAAAGCCACAATAACACAATATAAACCAGGCCTTATTCAGCTACAGCCAGGAGATGTTTGTTTCAACTGAACATATCGGGCAACCAAATATTTGCCAGCTCCCAGCCACATTCTGACAAAAAAGGTCTTGCTTCAGATCTGCCCAATTTCAGCATCTTTTTGAACCGACATTGAAATGATCCAACCTCCCAGTTTCTAACACATTTTTCCCCAGCGGGAGTGTGTTTCTTTGCACAAAACTTGTGTATTTTCACAGTTCGGCTGGCACAAGCTAATACACCAGAGGCTATGATCGGCCATGCCACTGTTCCTGTCTTCTGATTCTCTTCAGCCCTGGTGTATTCAGGAAGTCTGTTTGTAGAGGGCCACCTGTGTGTCAGCCTGTTTACCCTGTGACATGAGGACGATCAACTAGACTCAATGACGTCCTGCCACTACACTCTTGGTCTTCTAGCTACTACTTTATTGAATCACTTTTACAAATGCTTAAAAAGCCAGAGGTTTTACTTCACTGCACCGGGTTCTTCATCTAGCTCAGTCTCTCTCGCAGAGCAGCTGACCGCCTGCCGGTAGCATCGCACAGCGCGCGAACTCTGCAACTCCAGTGACTACTCCCTGACATGACCGACAAAATGCGCTCGTGTCAAGATCTTCTGAGCATTTGGCAGGCTGCTTGCATAACTCCCCCGAGGCCCTAGTTAGGTTATTTTACCCGAAGACTGGTTCTAGAGTTGTCCATCATGTCACCCCGCGATACTGCTCACACACTTGCTCTTGAGAAAAGAGAACGGTGATTTCCCCTTGCCTTACAATTGGTCCCTGGGTTGCTCTGGGGCCGGCGGGATAATAACCATCTAACCCAGTGAGTGCCGATGGGTCTAAACAAATATGAGGCTGGCTACCGGATACAGGTCAGGGGGCGTGAGAGATAGAAGTTGGAAGGTGTCTATTATGGCCACTTTTTGTTATTTTTGAGAATGTTGCCATGGATGTGGGTGATTACGGCCTGCACTTGACGATGTCCAACACTGAGCGTTTTCTCACATACGCACATGACTTCCTGTGTTGTCACCATGACCATACCCAGTACCCAGTTAGAGAGGAGTATAGCGGCCTCGGGTTTCTTGTATGAAATATTTGAAACCTACCCACAAACACGTGCATACAGAGAGTGACTGTTGTTTTATTGAAGACAGTTGTATTTGTTTATGAAATCTTCGTTGGTTGGCGTTCATTGATGTTCCCCATATACAATGAATACTGAAAGTTGCAGTAATACAGATGCTCATATCGTCGAGCCACTTCCACGGGGTCATGGCCTAAGGGAAAACATCTTCGGGTTCCTCAGTTTCTGCGAGTTGAAATCGGACACCTGAAGCTAGAGGCCTTTCGGTCACCGAAGCTGGAGGCCTAACACCATGGTCTGGATATGCTTTGCGACATGGACATGGACATGCCTTATATTTATTCTGAAATAGGACAATGTGACGATGATGAATGTTAGGAGTCAACAGAATACAGTAAAACAGCCTTTGGTGATGTTGAAGGTATGTGTGTCAACAAAATAATAGTAATTTTAGAGTTTTTGATGATGTTGAATGTTGGGTGGCAATAGAATAAAAGTAACTCTAGAGTATTGTCGCAGGCTGCAGCCAAACAGTGGGGAGTGCCCATCAACGAGGTGTTCCAGACGGTGGATCTGTGGGAGAAGAAGAACATCCCCCAAGTGACACTGTGCATCCACGCCTTGGCTAGAGTTGTAAGTCCAGTGCCGTTATTGTAAGCCTTGGCCAGAGTTGTAAGTCCAGTACTGTTATAGTAAGCTTTGGCCAGAGTTATAAGTCCAGTGCCGTTATTGTAAGCCTTGGCCAGAGTTATAAGTCCAGTACCGTTATTGTAAGCCCCGGTTTGACTGCTGCTATACATTAGTTCACTGTGTGTATGTTGGTTTCTCTATGCCCCATACAGCAGATACGTTTCTTAACTTTTCTGTGCAAGGCGTGTTACGTATAACACTGTGGAACCAGCCAATCATCTCTCATCTTGAAATGTTCGTAATATACTACTAGACCTAGCTTTACTAATGTGTTTGTTTGTTTCGCCTACTCTGCGGTTAAGTCGTTTCGACCGCAATTCGCAATCCCGCAAACCGTTTTCGAAACACAGCTACGGAAGCAGACAGTCTAGCGTTGGTTTTCATAGAATGAGATGAGTGCCGGTCGTTCGGAAAGCAATGGCAAACAACTGAATGTAAACCGGATAAGAGATCACAAAACAGCAAAAAAAAAAAAAAAAAAAAATAAAAAATGCTGGGATTGACAGCGATATCCATTAAAAAAGGTTATGCAATTAACTTTTGTGTGTGTTTGTCATTGGACCTGTGCTTGGTTGACACACATTTCTCAAACCTGTTGTGTATACAAATGGGTGGGTGAGGATTCTGTCCATATCCCCTAGTTGTGAGGTTTAGATGGTTGATGGATCTAGCTAGTAATGACTCATGTTTATGGCGCCTGGTTGGCCGGGCGTCGAAGTTCACTCATTCCTGCAACGAGATGTTGTCGTCACTTGGAAGCAGAATATTCGAATCCCAGCGTGCCTATAGAATTCAGTTACTATATTGTATAGTTTGTTCGTGTCTATTGCTTTCCTTTAGTCACTATAAGTGCAGATTAACATCTGAGAGTTTACTTCTCAGCGTCTGTTCAGGTTGAATGGTTGTGTCCTTTAAACTAATGTATAATTTCATTCACAAAGTTATCTGTGTTATTTAGAGAGTTAACGGTCGAGGTTGTGACAAGAACATTGGGCTTCTATTTGTCCCTCCACACCTGTCTGTCACAAATATACAAAAGCCCAGCAACATCCATGTGTCAGTTCTATCCGATCTAAATTCTGTAAAATGCAAAGTTTAGTTCTTCGAACTAATTTAAACTGCACTGTCCATGTTTCAATAGTTTAACTATGTTGGTAATGAGTAGCTGTCTGAATTATAGGAACAACCGAACAATACATGTGCCCATATATCAAATTACGTTGTCATCTTATATGAAATATGCATCTAGGCACTTTATTTTACAGTGTCCATTGCAAACTCAGTATGTGTGTCAGTGAGGCAATATATGCACAATATATTCGAAGTAATGAATATCTTATATTATATATGTTATAATTAACCGTTTGAATGTTTATATTTACGAGTTGTGTGTTTATAGCTGTATTACATAATAACAAAATAAGCAAATAAAACAGACAACCTGGAAATCGAGCGGTGTGAGAGGAAGAGTTTTCAAATCGGAAGCTATCTTAAAGGACTAATGGCACAATGTAGACTTTGTTCCGTGTATACTCTGAGTGTTCCGTTGAACTCTTGAAGCACAGATGCCACGTGATGTCTGAGGGGTCAGGCAAATCTGTCACAGAACTGACACCGTAGAGGAGTAACCTACTCCACACCTACACTTGTTGCACTGACAGAGTAGCACCACCTTCTGGAGTAATCTACTCCACACCTACACTTGTTGCACTGACAGAGTGGCATCACCTACTGGAGTAATCTACTCCACACTTACACTGACAGAGTGGCATCACCTACTGGAGTAATCTACTCCACACTTACACTGACAGAGTGGCATCACCTACTGGAGTAATCTACTCCACACTTACACTGACAGAGTGGCATCACCTACTGAAGTAATCTACTCCACACGCGAACTGGCTAAACCAGTGTTTCCCAACCTTTTTTGTGCTATGCCCCACCTAAGCCTTTCTAAAATTCTTATTTCCCCCCCCCCCGACATTACATATACATTACTTTTAATATTCAAAAATTGAAATGTTCACTAAAGAAACTTGAATGATAGGTTTTAGGAAGAAATCAATAGGAAATTATTAAGCAAACACAGTAAGTAAATGTAACAATGCGTATACAGAGGAGCAACAAGTTCGGCTGTGTTATTTCAAAACAGGCTTTATTTGCACATGATGATCGATACAAAATCCAAGTACAAATCAATCGTGATGTTGTCTTCTCTTCCCTCGTCCTTGGTGGTCCCCACACAACAACCAGCTACGTCACGACTTGAGCATCCTTCTTACTGTTCTATATCGATGCTCAAGCGTGCTGTAGTCTTGCACCCCTAAGCTAATACTAATATGATATTCATTCTGCTACATAAATTTTCAAAACATATAATGGAGAACTGAAATTCAAGTACAAAATAATTTTAATGACAGATTTTTCTTTATTATTTTAGTTATTAGTAATTATTTATTATTTAAATTTAGTGAGATCCTTGCGTTTGATGCTTGCTGCAAAGAGATTTTATGTCAGGTTCCAATTTAGTTAACTTCAGTCTCAAGTCTGCCCGTTTTGTTATATCCAAACGATTTCTTCCATTTTCAAATTGCCCCCTTTAACAATCGAATTGCCCCCCCCCCCTGTTGGGCGTGGGCCCCACCTTGGGAAACACTGGGCTAAACTGACAAGAGTGGTATCACCTTCTGGAGTAATCTACTCCACACCTACACTTGTTGCACTGACGAAGTGGCATCACCTTCTGGAGTAATCTACTAGACACCTACACTTGTTGCACAGACGAAGTGGCATCACCGTACAGGAGTAACCTACATCACACTTGCACTGACAGAGTGGCATCACCTACTGGAGTAATCTACTCCACACTTACACTGACAGAGTGGCATCAACTTCTGGAGTAATCTACTCCACCCTTACACTGACAAAGTGGCATCACCTTCTGGAGTAATCTACTGCACCCTTACACTGACAGAGTGGCATCACCTACTGGAGTAATCTACTCCACACTTACACAGACAGAGTGGCATCACCTACTGGAGTAATCTACTCCACACCTACACTTGTTGTACTGACGGAGTGGCATCACCGTACAGGAGTAACCTACACCACACTTACACTAACAGAGTGGCATCACCTTCTGGAGTAATCTACTCCACACCTACACTTGTTGCACTGACAGAGTGGCATCACTTTCTGGAGTAATCTATTCCACACCTACACTTGTTACACTGTTAGAGTGGCGTCACCATTACAGGAGTAACCTACACCACACTTACACTGACAGAGTGGCATCACCTACTTGAGTAATCTACTCCACACCTACACTTGTTGCACTGACGAAGTGGCATCACCTTCTGGAGTAATCTACTAGACACCTACACTTGTTGCACAGACGAAGTGGCATCACCGTACAGGAGTAACCTACATCACACTTGCACTGACAGAGTGGCATCACCTACTGGAGTAATCTACTCCACACTTACACTGACAGAGTGGCATCAACTTCTGGAGTAATCTACTCCACCCTTACACTGACAAAGTGGCATCACCTTCTGGAGTAATCTACTGCACCCTTACACTGACAGAGTGGCATCACCTACTGGAGTAATCTACTCCACACTTACACAGACAGAGTGGCATCACCTACTGGAGTAATCTACTCTACACCTACACTTGTTGTACTGACGGAGTGGCATCACCGTACAGGAGTAACCTACACCACACTTACACTAACAGAGTGGCATCACCTTCTGGAGTAATCTACTCCACACCTACACTTGTTGCACTGACAGAGTGGCATCACTTTCTGGAGTAATCTATTCCACACCTACACTTGTTACACTGTTAGAGTGGCGTCACCATTACAGGAGTAACCTACACCACACTTACACTGACAGAGTGGCATCACCTACTTGAGTAATCTACTCCACACCTACACTTGTTGCACTGACAGAGTGGCATCACTTTCTGGAATAATCTATTCCACACCTACACTTGTTGCATTGACAGAGTGGCATCACTTTCTGGAGTAATCTATTCCACGCCTACACTTGTTGCACTGACAGAGTGGCATCACCTTCTGGAGTAATCTACTCCACACCTACACCAACAATTGTTGCACTGACGGGGTGGCATCACCATAAAGGAGTAACCTACACCACACTTACACTGACAAGAGTGGCATCACCTTCTGGAGTAATCTACTCCACACCTACACTTGTTACACTGACGGAGTGGAATCACCGTACAGGAGTAACTTACACTACACTTACACTGACAGGGTGGCATCACCTACTGGAGTAACCTACTCCACACTTGCACTATCTACACTGACAAGAGTGGCATCACTTTCTGGAGTAATCTACTCCACACCTACGCTTGTTGCACTGACAGGGTGGCATCACTTTCTGGAGTAATCTATTCCACACCTACACTTGTTGCACTGACAGGGTGACATCACTTTCTGGAGTAATCTATTCCACACCTACACTTGTTGCATTGACAGAGTGGCATCACTTTCTGGAGTAATCTATTCCACACCTACAATTGTTGCCCTGACGGGGTGGCATCACCTTCTGGAGTAACCTACACCACACTTACACTGACAGAGTGGCATCACTTTTTGGAGTAATCTACTCCACACCTACACTTGGTGCACTGTCGGAGTGGCATCACCTTCTGGAGTAACCTACACCACACTTACTGACGGAGTGGCATCACCTTCTTGAGTAATCTACTCCACACTTACACTGACGGAGTGGCATCACCGTATAGGAGTAACCTACACCATACTTACACTGACAAGAGTGGCATCACCTTCTGGAGTAATCTACACCACACCTACACTTGTTGTACTGACGAAGTGGCATCATCGTACAGGAGTAATCTACACCACACTTGCACTGACAGAGTGGCATCACCGTACAGGGGTAACCTACACCATACTGACACTGACAAGAGTGGCATCACCTTCTGGAGTAACCTACTCCACACTTACACTGACAGAGTGGCGTCACCGTGCAAGACCTTCTATCACTGATACATGTCTACGTACCTCCACCTCGCTGATCACAATACAGATATCAGAACAATGCTCCTCTTTTTCGCATATCACCACTTGGCGGTCATATTTATACTCCTTGTGTGATGTCGTTTGGCTCGTCTGAGCCTTGGCGCCACTTGCAGGGCACCCTTGACTTCTTCGGCAGCAGAACTGCCAGCTTATATGACCAGATCACCTTGTTTTCAATTGCTGTAGTAAATGTAAGGTTTTCTTTTGAAGTCCGCTAATACATAACATAATAATTAATATATTGTTATGCACATTATTGAACGAAACATGGGTGTAAATAAGAGAGTAAATACCTGTATTTACCACGTGGCCACGTGGCATGGTCGAGACAAGAACACTGATCTGATCCACGATCAACGTGAAGAAGAACGTGGTATCAGGTCCAAAGAAAAGTGAAACTGCGAAACATGACAGTCCGCGCTTATCGGCATGGCACATGAGGATGATGATGATTGTGACAAGACCGCCGGGGCTTGGACTGGTTTGCCACGATAGTTACTATCCCCTGCCTTTGCTCCAACCACCTCAATAGCACTCTACATCTACCAGGCCCCACACAAGCCGGGACAGCTTAACCTCCCCTCCCTCACCTAGGGTTCCAAACCCCAAGGGGGCTCGGACCAGACACCAGTCATATCACTGCACAAAGTCATAGCTAAGAGAACATAAAAAATTTAATTCTGAACTACGTCAACCACAACACAGAGAAGGATGGCTGAAAGCCAGACTAGAAGAACTATGTACAAGATCAAAGACGCAGATGAGTATTCATCATGGAGGCGGACGACAGCTCGTGCGGTTGTCCAGTCGTGGTAGCGACTCACCCAGGCTCCTCCAGTGGACAGGAACTCCAAGGTCTGCTGCCTCTCCAAAGTTCCCTCTTCACCCAGAGAACCAAGCAAGGGCTGATCAAGTGCCGTACCACTGCCTGACGGACACTGCACTGATGAACAAGGATCCTTCCTTGCTGTCGTACTATTTCCCTCGTCACACTCTTGATGAAGTCTGGGCCGACCCTAGAACATTAGCGGTCTCCCACTTGCAGAAAAAATACATGTAGCGCCGTCTCAAAATACACAAGAGCCAGGTCACTCTTCTATCTCATCAGTGACCCACACACTGATATGTCACCTACACAATAAGCGGTTGCTCCACACGAACACACAATGTCACTGGTAAAGTCTATCAGGTGACTAAACACTTCACCTTAGTTCCATGTCCTTGGACAATAGATCTTCACACAGTATTATGTACCTACCCTGATCCATGGGTAGTAATCACAACCTAGCATACACTGTCAACAGTTCATCACGTTGGCATGAGGTAGCTCCCTACCTTCACAAACATTGTCAACAGTTCATAACGTTGGCATGAGGTAACTCCCTACCTTAAACATTTCACTCTGGTGTTTCCACCCATGTTGTAATCAATGTCCTAGTTCACTGGACCACATGTTGGCTTCATAAAGGTAACCAATGTAAAAACACTATGTAAGCATCAACTGATACATGGTGTCCCATAACCCAGCCGGGCCAGAAGCATATAACACAGGTCATGGTGACCGGTAACAATGATCACTCTGCACAACTTGAAAGGTCACTACCTTGCAATTACCAAGGTTTACACAGAGACTGAATGTCACCAGTGCTTCACTGGCTTGAATCACCAGACGTTTCAGTGTTGGATCCTCTCAGGATCGGATGACACTCGTCGGACTCTTGACGGAGGTCCTAACCTAGACCTACAGCCTTATTCAGCACTCAGCTCCTTCCAACATTGATCTCGCAGAATCAGACAACCACTCCCAGTATGGCCTCAATCAACTTCTGGATAGGCACTGGAATGAGTGGGCCCATAGAGCTCATGGTGCAGCTCTTGAATCTTCTTCTGTATAGTAATAACAGATCCTGAAACACGGAGAGGTTGGTGTGAGTACTCAACTACAACAAAGACTACCAGCATCTCCACCCTGTCACCTGCCTCTCAGACATTCCTCATGTCTACCAACATGAGTATGAAATCATCACATCATAGAACTACCTAGTCACTATAATATATAGGCATAATGATGGTAGAAAAAGCAATAGCACACCTGTTCAGTCAAGTAACACTTCTGGGCTACATATAACCCCTAGCACCAGAGTCGACTGTATGACTCTGTCAAGCATCCTTCGCCTGGTGCCAGTCCAATCCGGTTTCATCTCCCATCATCAATCAACATATACACTTACTTTCCTTTCAGTGTAGGGATTACTGTATCGAGAAGGTGTCCAGCCGGACATCTCCTTCCTGACAGACTCATCAATTCATCAATCCCTTAACCCATGGACTGATGAATTACTCACATTAATAACTATATGTCCATAATGAATTATACTCCTGATAATTCCCTACTATAGCATTAACTAAGGAGAACTCATGACTTGTTACACTTAAATAACAAAACCATATCACAGCCATAGTGTCAGGTCTGGGATCCCTGCCCCAGATCCTGAGTTGCCCTTGTATTCACTGACTATCTTTCAGGTCAGTCATACCTGTGCCGGTCGAGCACAGTTGTGGTGGCCATCCACCACTACACTTTCCCACAGCTACTGTGGGTCTCGTGTACCTTGTCCCGTGACGACTTAAGTCACGTCATCCAATGTAGCAAACCTCTAGACTCCACTACCAAACTCTGACTCCGCCTTTTTTAGGGGGGGATTATTCCTCTCATATACTCCTACTTCACGGCAGTACTCCAAGTACTCCATGAACCGAGTCAGGGTTCCAGAAGAGTAGAATATTAGAGACAGAAACGGTTAGGTTCAAACCTCGATCTATCTAGCCACCTCGGCCTCGAATTACGGAGCGCCGCATCACCCTCGATCGGGTATGTTCATCCATCGGATATGCACGATTGCATTGGGTCGGACCTATTACTGATCGGATTGGGTTACCGGCCTACCTCCCGCTGCCTAGACAAACGTAAGATGGAACACGCACGGTCATCCTGGCGGACGGACAGGACAACAAGCAGTCACAATAGTATCATGAGTACTTCTTATCAATTGTTATCCTACCGATGCAACGCCATTCGGCTTACGCGGAATAACCCTGCTATCTGCACACAGCAAATACACCACTGCTGATTTCACCTTGATTCCTCGAAAAATCACCATCACTGATAGAACAATTACGTTACCATTCTAATGTCACGAAGCACATTACACATTTCTAATAATAAGCTATACCTTATCATTTACAGCGTCTAGCATGTTGATGTCATGACGGACAAACTGTCGCCTTGCCTGCGTAATGAATAAACCAAACCCGTAACTGCTACACACTGTAACGCACATCGTTCGGCCTATTTTATTTACACACCACTCGCGGGGGAACACGGCTTGTTCCGTCAGGTAACACATTACATTGCTGATCGATAAAGCCTACTTAAAAATGCAACCGCCAACTGTAACGGATAACTCTACGCGACAACTCAATTTTACGACGGCAATTAATTCATTCCGGGAATCAGCACGGCATCACGACAACAATTAAATAATAGAATAAGTACTCAACTAACCTGTGATTGAAGAATCACAACCTTGACTGTAGATGTCCGCACTGGCCGCGACTATTGACATCACAATGATAACAGCCTCTTGGCTGCGATCTGTCTACGCTGAGGTTTGGTGGGCGACTGCTCACGACAAAGTCAGTGCGCCTTCCCCTCGCCTACACGGGCCGCGTGACTTTCATGATTCATGAAGAAAACCAGAGTCACGATAAGTTCCACCACCCCGTGCTGCACAACGCACTCGTGAACTTAGAGATCAACCACGTACGCACTTGGGGGAACATTCTAGATTCTTCTATAAATAACTAGAATAGCTCCGGCCCCGCACTACTTTTCTAGGGAACTCCCCTATTAATTGACATTAAATTCAAGGGAGACCAACGCATGGCACTCCCTTCAAAGGGCTATTATGCAGAGATCTTACGATATTTATCCGTTTCGTCACATAGGCCCCCACTTAAGATGGTCGACCCGGTCGAACTCACTAGACAAAGATCGGTCTGAACTCTGAACCTCTACTCTATCAAGATTGGATTTCCAGGAAAAGACGTTCCATAACGTTCCCTTTCCCTGGGGAGATTCACCAGAATGGTATGGATGCTGGATCACCAACCACCGCCTCAAACATACGTTATCACCAGCGATTAGGCCCGAAACGTAACGGCCTGGTGATTGGCTTACAGGATCTGTCTACACTGGACTGTTCCGCATCCACCTGTTGCAGGCCATCGGTTACTTTACTGAAGGTTCGTTCGTCCCTTCCGACAATAGGATATTTCCTATCCCGACTAGGCATCACCTTCGTGGACTGTTCGCGGATGTCGACCGAAATGAATGGTCGCTTACTCCAGGTTCGTCTGGAGTACCCTTGCTCCTGCCTTCTCTCCCGCGAGTAAGGACAGTGAGCCTGTCGGCGTATCGAGTCACCCGACGATCCCGTCGTGCCAGATGTGACATCGCCTGTCCGACCTCGATTCCCAGTGTGCTTAACACCATGGGCCTCTTCCCGACGGAGCCCGTTCGCCCTATCTACGGTTGAACGCTCAGGAGACCGCAGACCCTCCCCACAGGATGTACTGCGTAGGACTGAGTCTTCCTCGCCCTCGTCTGGACCCAGAACCGAATCTAGCGCGATGGTAGTCGCACTATCTTGTGGAGAAACTACCTCGGACCTCTCCAAATTCTGAAGGAGAGTACAATGGAACTTACGCAATTCCCCGCGGACCTTCACCTCATACGTGGATCGGGACATTATCCGCTCCACAGGAAAAGGGCCCTGCCATCCGAGTTCGAATTCCGCCCCCTCGATTGGGAGAAGCGCGAGAACCCTATCTCCAATCTGCAGAGATAAACCGTTTTTGGTCTTGTGCTTCGGTGCTGCCAGACAACACGTTGGGCACGACCGGATATATCTCCGCACGTCGCCTGTCATTCCAGGCCAGTGGTAGTGGCTGGAAAGACACTGGACTGTTGTCCCCACATCCTTATGTCCGGTTAAGGATAAGGTATGCACTCTATGTATCAAGCGGGATCTGTAGTCAGTAGGGACTACCATCTGACCGTACTGGCTATCCCCTTGCCCGGCTCTTCGATAAAGCAACCGGTTTTCTACATAGACCTGACCCGGAGTTGGCGGGACAGAACTTTGGGACACCTCCAGTAAGTAAGGACGCAAAGTCTGGTCCCTACTTTGAGCACTGCTCACTAACCTCGCAAGAGAATGGTCTATTTTCTTACCACACTGCCTTTCTCCATCCTTAGCCCTGGCCTGCCTAGCGCTCACTAGACAATGTTCCCTGGGGTCCCCCAGGAATACATGCGGACGACCGAGGATCAAAGGGTAAATAGGATCAGGCAGCACAGCCGCCTGGATGCTACCCGTAACGTACCTGCACCGAATGTCAATCCGAGCAATCGGCAAGTCCATAGCTACGGAGCTCCTCATGGCCAGCTGAAATTCTCTTGTCTCGCCGGTGAGCTGCCCTGGGCTCACAAGGTGGGATGAGATTACAGCTTCAAACTGCAATCCTGTATCGTATAGACATTCCACCTGCTTCCCATTCACCTCTATCGTTTCGATCACAGGTGATTTCTCAGACTTTGGTTTCTCCCGACCCTTAGGTGTGGTCTCGCTAGGTCTACCTCTAGTAGAGGCGAGACACGCAAAGTGCAAGTCCTTTGGCTTCCTCAGACAATCTACAGTATTATGGGAAGGAGACTTACAGTGCTTACACCACCTCTTACTCCACTTCCGTTTTGGGGAGGCGGGAGGGCTTTGCTTATCGGGTTTCTTACCAGAGTCTTTTACCACAGGATCTGCTACATTGGATGATTCTTTGGGACCTTTGGTCTTGGGCTTCTGATCAAGCCCCTTCTGCCTTTTCTGTGAATCAGTCTGACTGGAATCCCCAGTCTCCCCATAGACTTCCACATACCTTTCAGCTAACTTATTTACTATGTCTAGCCTTTCCGCCCCATTTTCCCCTAAGAAATTCCTTAAAGGCTTGGACATCTGCATTTTCATTTGATCCACCACCATCAACTCTCTCAGACTCTCATAATCCTCTTTGAAATTGGCCAATGCCATCCACTTCAACAGGTATGAGTTCAACCTCACACTATAGGCCGAGAACATCTCACCTGGTTCTCTCTTGGAAGTTCTAAACCTCCGCCTGTAAGCATGGGCTGTCATTTCGAATCTTTTCAAAAGAGCCGATTTCAGGGTTGGATAATCATTTTCCATCCCTGGGGGAAGACGCGCATACACTTCGTACGCGGTGCCACGGAGTCCTTGTGAAAGCTTAAGATTCCAACGCTCTGGCTCTAAACCCATAGCTTTACACATTGCCTCGAACTTCTCTAAGAATTGATCTATCTTCTCTTGGTCCGGTTCAAATGGTGGAAACGGCCATTTCATAGCATGGTAAGCTGGTCTGCTGGCTACTGATGAGCTAGGTAAAGCTACTCCACCTACTGCTCCCTCAGACTCACCAACCGATTTAGCCTCTACCTCAAGTTGCTTCATACGGAACTCATGTTCCATTTCCAACTTCCTAGCATCTAATTTCTTAGACTCTAGGTCAGCTGCCAGTTTTTGTGCCTGTTGGTCTGCCACCAACTTTTGCTCTTCAAGTGCTACCTTTCGAGCTTCCAGCTCAATTTCTGACTTTCTTCTCTCCCTCTCTTCTGCTCTGAAGTCTCTCTCTACTTCCAGTACATAGGCTTTAAACTCCTCACCTTCCAATCCCATCTCAGTTGCAGATGCCCGCACCTTAGCTAAATCTAAAGTACGAGTAGCCATGCTTAGTGTAACTTAGTATCAGTATAGATATGCAATACCCAATCACAATGCTAACGGTACTCCAACCAACACTGTAACTATGTATCTATACTAACTTAACTAAATGTCTGTCCACGTCGAAGAGAAAGGTTTCAGTAGCCCTACTCGTCAAGTAGATAATAGGTATAGGACAGATGACACTATAACCTATTCCTACGAGATGTCAGAACAAAGAGAAGATCCCGGACGGGCCCCCACTCTATCTTGTGACAAGACCGCCGGGGCTTGGACTGGTTTGCCACGATAGTTACTATCCCCTGCCTTTGCTCCAACCACCTCAATAGCACTCTACATCTACCAGGCCCCACACAAGCCGGGACAGCTTAACCTCCCCTCCCTCACCTAGGGTTCCAAACCCCAAGGGGGCTCGGACCAGACACCAGTCATATCACTGCACAAAGTCATAGCTAAGAGAACATAAAAAATTTAATTCTGAACTACGTCAACCACAACACAGAGAAGGATGGCTGAAAGCCAGACTAGAAGAACTATGTACAAGATCAAAGACGCAGATGAGTATTCATCATGGAGGCGGACGACAGCTCGTGCGGTTGTCCAGTCGTGGTAGCGACTCACCCAGGCTCCTCCAGTGGACAGGAACTCCAAGGTCTGCTGCCTCTCCAAAGTTCCCTCTTCACCCAGAGAACCAAGCAAGGGCTGATCAAGTGCCGTACCACTGCCTGACGGACACTGCACTGATGAACAAGGATCCTTCCTTGCTGTCGTACTATTTCCCTCGTCACACTCTTGATGAAGTCTGGGCCGACCCTAGAACATTAGCGGTCTCCCACTTGCAGAAAAAATACATGTAGCGCCGTCTCAAAATACACAAGAGCCAGGTCACTCTTCTATCTCATCAGTGACCCACACACTGATATGTCACCTACACAATAAGCGGTTGCTCCACACGAACACACAATGTCACTGGTAAAGTCTATCAGGTGACTAAACACTTCACCTTAGTTCCATGTCCTTGGACAATAGATCTTCACACAGTATTATGTACCTACCCTGATCCATGGGTAGTAATCACAACCTAGCATACACTGTCAACAGTTCATCACGTTGGCATGAGGTAGCTCCCTACCTTCACAAACATTGTCAACAGTTCATAACGTTGGCATGAGGTAACTCCCTACCTTAAACATTTCACTCTGGTGTTTCCACCCATGTTGTAATCAATGTCCTAGTTCACTGGACCACATGTTGGCTTCATAAAGGTAACCAATGTAAAAACACTATGTAAGCATCAACTGATACATGGTGTCCCATAACCCAGCCGGGCCAGAAGCATATAACACAGGTCATGGTGACCGGTAACAATGATCACTCTGCACAACTTGAAAGGTCACTACCTTGCAATTACCAAGGTTTACACAGAGACTGAATGTCACCAGTGCTTCACTGGCTTGAATCACCAGACGTTTCAGTGTTGGATCCTCTCAGGATCGGATGACACTCGTCGGACTCTTGACGGAGGTCCTAACCTAGACCTACAGCCTTATTCAGCACTCAGCTCCTTCCAACATTGATCTCGCAGAATCAGACAACCACTCCCAGTATGGCCTCAATCAACTTCTGGATAGGCACTGGAATGAGTGGGCCCATAGAGCTCATGGTGCAGCTCTTGAATCTTCTTCTGTATAGTAATAACAGATCCTGAAACACGGAGAGGTTGGTGTGAGTACTCAACTACAACAAAGACTACCAGCATCTCCACCCTGTCACCTGCCTCTCAGACATTCCTCATGTCTACCAACATGAGTATGAAATCATCACATCATAGAACTACCTAGTCACTATAATATATAGGCATAATGATGGTAGAAAAAGCAATAGCACACCTGTTCAGTCAAGTAACACTTCTGGGCTACATATAACCCCTAGCACCAGAGTCGACTGTATGACTCTGTCAAGCATCCTTCGCCTGGTGCCAGTCCAATCCGGTTTCATCTCCCATCATCAATCAACATATACACTTACTTTCCTTTCAGTGTAGGGATTACTGTATCGAGAAGGTGTCCAGCCGGACATCTCCTTCCTGACAGACTCATCAATTCATCAATCCCTTAACCCATGGACTGATGAATTACTCACATTAATAACTATATGTCCATAATGAATTATACTCCTGATAATTCCCTACTATAGCATTAACTAAGGAGAACTCATGACTTGTTACACTTAAATAACAAAACCATATCACAGCCATAGTGTCAGGTCTGGGATCCCTGCCCCAGATCCTGAGTTGCCCTTGTATTCACTGACTATCTTTCAGGTCAGTCATACCTGTGCCGGTCGAGCACAGTTGTGGTGGCCATCCACCACTACACTTTCCCACAGCTACTGTGGGTCTCGTGTACCTTGTCCCGTGACGACTTAAGTCACGTCATCCAATGTAGCAAACCTCTAGACTCCACTACCAAACTCTGACTCCGCCTTTTTTAGGGGGGGATTATTCCTCTCATATACTCCTACTTCACGGCAGTACTCCAAGTACTCCATGAACCGAGTCAGGGTTCCAGAAGAGTAGAATATTAGAGACAGAAACGGTTAGGTTCAAACCTCGATCTATCTAGCCACCTCGGCCTCGAATTACGGAGCGCCGCATCACCCTCGATCGGGTATGTTCATCCATCGGATATGCACGATTGCATTGGGTCGGACCTATTACTGATCGGATTGGGTTACCGGCCTACCTCCCGCTGCCTAGACAAACGTAAGATGGAACACGCACGGTCATCCTGGCGGACGGACAGGACAACAAGCAGTCACAATAGTATCATGAGTACTTCTTATCAATTGTTATCCTACCGATGCAACGCCATTCGGCTTACGCGGAATAACCCTGCTATCTGCACACAGCAAATACACCACTGCTGATTTCACCTTGATTCCTCGAAAAATCACCATCACTGATAGAACAATTACGTTACCATTCTAATGTCACGAAGCACATTACACATTTCTAATAATAAGCTATACCTTATCATTTACAGCGTCTAGCATGTTGATGTCATGACGGACAAACTGTCGCCTTGCCTGCGTAATGAATAAACCAAACCCGTAACTGCTACACACTGTAACGCACATCGTTCGGCCTATTTTATTTACACACCACTCGCGGGGGAACACGGCTTGTTCCGTCAGGTAACACATTACATTGCTGATCGATAAAGCCTACTTAAAAATGCAACCGCCAACTGTAACGGATAACTCTACGCGACAACTCAATTTTACGACGGCAATTAATTCATTCCGGGAATCAGCACGGCATCACGACAACAATTAAATAATAGAATAAGTACTCAACTAACCTGTGATTGAAGAATCACAACCTTGACTGTAGATGTCCGCACTGGCCGCGACTATTGACATCACAATGATAACAGCCTCTTGGCTGCGATCTGTCTACGCTGAGGTTTGGTGGGCGACTGCTCACGACAAAGTCAGTGCGCCTTCCCCTCGCCTACACGGGCCGCGTGACTTTCATGATTCATGAAGAAAACCAGAGTCACGATAAGTTCCACCACCCCGTGCTGCACAACGCACTCGTGAACTTAGAGATCAACCACGTACGCACTTGGGGGAACATTCTAGATTCTTCTATAAATAACTAGAATAGCTCCGGCCCCGCACTACTTTTCTAGGGAACTCCCCTATTAATTGACATTAAATTCAAGGGAGACCAACGCATGGCACTCCCTTCAAAGGGCTATTATGCAGAGATCTTACGATATTTATCCGTTTCGTCACATAGGCCCCCACTTAAGATGGTCGACCCGGTCGAACTCACTAGACAAAGATCGGTCTGAACTCTGAACCTCTACTCTATCAAGATTGGATTTCCAGGAAAAGACGTTCCATAACGTTCCCTTTCCCTGGGGAGATTCACCAGAATGGTATGGATGCTGGATCACCAACCACCGCCTCAAACATACGTTATCACCAGCGATTAGGCCCGAAACGTAACGGCCTGGTGATTGGCTTACAGGATCTGTCTACACTGGACTGTTCCGCATCCACCTGTTGCAGGCCATCGGTTACTTTACTGAAGGTTCGTTCGTCCCTTCCGACAATAGGATATTTCCTATCCCGACTAGGCATCACCTTCGTGGACTGTTCGCGGATGTCGACCGAAATGAATGGTCGCTTACTCCAGGTTCGTCTGGAGTACCCTTGCTCCTGCCTTCTCTCCCGCGAGTAAGGACAGTGAGCCTGTCGGCGTATCGAGTCACCCGACGATCCCGTCGTGCCAGATGTGACATCGCCTGTCCGACCTCGATTCCCAGTGTGCTTAACACCATGGGCCTCTTCCCGACGGAGCCCGTTCGCCCTATCTACGGTTGAACGCTCAGGAGACCGCAGACCCTCCCCACAGGATGTACTGCGTAGGACTGAGTCTTCCTCGCCCTCGTCTGGACCCAGAACCGAATCTAGCGCGATGGTAGTCGCACTATCTTGTGGAGAAACTACCTCGGACCTCTCCAAATTCTGAAGGAGAGTACAATGGAACTTACGCAATTCCCCGCGGACCTTCACCTCATACGTGGATCGGGACATTATCCGCTCCACAGGAAAAGGGCCCTGCCATCCGAGTTCGAATTCCGCCCCCTCGATTGGGAGAAGCGCGAGAACCCTATCTCCAATCTGCAGAGATAAACCGTTTTTGGTCTTGTGCTTCGGTGCTGCCAGACAACACGTTGGGCACGACCGGATATATCTCCGCACGTCGCCTGTCATTCCAGGCCAGTGGTAGTGGCTGGAAAGACACTGGACTGTTGTCCCCACATCCTTATGTCCGGTTAAGGATAAGGTATGCACTCTATGTATCAAGCGGGATCTGTAGTCAGTAGGGACTACCATCTGACCGTACTGGCTATCCCCTTGCCCGGCTCTTCGATAAAGCAACCGGTTTTCTACATAGACCTGACCCGGAGTTGGCGGGACAGAACTTTGGGACACCTCCAGTAAGTAAGGACGCAAAGTCTGGTCCCTACTTTGAGCACTGCTCACTAACCTCGCAAGAGAATGGTCTATTTTCTTACCACACTGCCTTTCTCCATCCTTAGCCCTGGCCTGCCTAGCGCTCACTAGACAATGTTCCCTGGGGTCCCCCAGGAATACATGCGGACGACCGAGGATCAAAGGGTAAATAGGATCAGGCAGCACAGCCGCCTGGATGCTACCCGTAACGTACCTGCACCGAATGTCAATCCGAGCAATCGGCAAGTCCATAGCTACGGAGCTCCTCATGGCCAGCTGAAATTCTCTTGTCTCGCCGGTGAGCTGCCCTGGGCTCACAAGGTGGGATGAGATTACAGCTTCAAACTGCAATCCTGTATCGTATAGACATTCCACCTGCTTCCCATTCACCTCTATCGTTTCGATCACAGGTGATTTCTCAGACTTTGGTTTCTCCCGACCCTTAGGTGTGGTCTCGCTAGGTCTACCTCTAGTAGAGGCGAGACACGCAAAGTGCAAGTCCTTTGGCTTCCTCAGACAATCTACAGTATTATGGGAAGGAGACTTACAGTGCTTACACCACCTCTTACTCCACTTCCGTTTTGGGGAGGCGGGAGGGCTTTGCTTATCGGGTTTCTTACCAGAGTCTTTTACCACAGGATCTGCTACATTGGATGATTCTTTGGGACCTTTGGTCTTGGGCTTCTGATCAAGCCCCTTCTGCCTTTTCTGTGAATCAGTCTGACTGGAATCCCCAGTCTCCCCATAGACTTCCACATACCTTTCAGCTAACTTATTTACTATGTCTAGCCTTTCCGCCCCATTTTCCCCTAAGAAATTCCTTAAAGGCTTGGACATCTGCATTTTCATTTGATCCACCACCATCAACTCTCTCAGACTCTCATAATCCTCTTTGAAATTGGCCAATGCCATCCACTTCAACAGGTATGAGTTCAACCTCACACTATAGGCCGAGAACATCTCACCTGGTTCTCTCTTGGAAGTTCTAAACCTCCGCCTGTAAGCATGGGCTGTCATTTCGAATCTTTTCAAAAGAGCCGATTTCAGGGTTGGATAATCATTTTCCATCCCTGGGGGAAGACGCGCATACACTTCGTACGCGGTGCCACGGAGTCCTTGTGAAAGCTTAAGATTCCAACGCTCTGGCTCTAAACCCATAGCTTTACACATTGCCTCGAACTTCTCTAAGAATTGATCTATCTTCTCTTGGTCCGGTTCAAATGGTGGAAACGGCCATTTCATAGCATGGTAAGCTGGTCTGCTGGCTACTGATGAGCTAGGTAAAGCTACTCCACCTACTGCTCCCTCAGACTCACCAACCGATTTAGCCTCTACCTCAAGTTGCTTCATACGGAACTCATGTTCCATTTCCAACTTCCTAGCATCTAATTTCTTAGACTCTAGGTCAGCTGCCAGTTTTTGTGCCTGTTGGTCTGCCACCAACTTTTGCTCTTCAAGTGCTACCTTTCGAGCTTCCAGCTCAATTTCTGACTTTCTTCTCTCCCTCTCTTCTGCTCTGAAGTCTCTCTCTACTTCCAGTACATAGGCTTTAAACTCCTCACCTTCCAATCCCATCTCAGTTGCAGATGCCCGCACCTTAGCTAAATCTAAAGTACGAGTAGCCATGCTTAGTGTAACTTAGTATCAGTATAGATATGCAATACCCAATCACAATGCTAACGGTACTCCAACCAACACTGTAACTATGTATCTATACTAACTTAACTAAATGTCTGTCCACGTCGAAGAGAAAGGTTTCAGTAGCCCTACTCGTCAAGTAGATAATAGGTATAGGACAGATGACACTATAACCTATTCCTACGAGATGTCAGAACAAAGAGAAGATCCCGGACGGGCCCCCACTCTATCTTGTGACAAGACCGCCGGGGCTTGGACTGGTTTGCCACGATAGTTACTATCCCCTGCCTTTGCTCCAACCACCTCAATAGCACTCTACATCTACCAGGCCCCACACAAGCCGGGACAGCTTAACCTCCCCTCCCTCACCTAGGGTTCCAAACCCCAAGGGGGCTCGGACCAGACACCAGTCATATCACTGCACAAAGTCATAGCTAAGAGAACATAAAAAATTTAATTCTGAACTACGTCAACCACAACACAGAGAAGGATGGCTGAAAGCCAGACTAGAAGAACTATGTACAAGATCAAAGACGCAGATGAGTATTCATCATGGAGGCGGACGACAGCTCGTGCGGTTGTCCAGTCGTGGTAGCGACTCACCCAGGCTCCTCCAGTGGACAGGAACTCCAAGGTCTGCTGCCTCTCCAAAGTTCCCTCTTCACCCAGAGAACCAAGCAAGGGCTGATCAAGTGCCGTACCACTGCCTGACGGACACTGCACTGATGAACAAGGATCCTTCCTTGCTGTCGTACTATTTCCCTCGTCACACTCTTGATGAAGTCTGGGCCGACCCTAGAACATTAGCGGTCTCCCACTTGCAGAAAAAATACATGTAGCGCCGTCTCAAAATACACAAGAGCCAGGTCACTCTTCTATCTCATCAGTGACCCACACACTGATATGTCACCTACACAATAAGCGGTTGCTCCACACGAACACACAATGTCACTGGTAAAGTCTATCAGGTGACTAAACACTTCACCTTAGTTCCATGTCCTTGGACAATAGATCTTCACACAGTATTATGTACCAACCCTGATCCATGGGTAGTAATCACAACCTAGCATACACTGTCAACAGTTCATCACGTTGGCATGAGGTAGCTCCCTACCTTCACAAACATTGTCAACAGTTCATAACGTTGGCATGAGGTAACTCCCTACCTTAAACATTTCACTCTGGTGTTTCCACCCATGTTGTAATCAATGTCCTAGTTCACTGGACCACATGTTGGCTTCATAAAGGTAACCAATGTAAAAACACTATGTAAGCATCAACTGATACATGGTGTCCCATAACCCAGCCGGGCCAGAAGCATATAACACAGGTCATGGTGACCGGTAACAATGATCACTCTGCACAACTTGAAAGGTCACTACCTTGCAATTACCAAGGTTTACACAGAGACTGAATGTCACCAGTGCTTCACTGGCTTGAATCACCAGACGTTTCAGTGTTGGATCCTCTCAGGATCGGATGACACTCGTCGGACTCTTGACGGAGGTCCTAACCTAGACCTACAGCCTTATTCAGCACTCAGCTCCTTCCAACATTGATCTCGCAGAATCAGACAACCACTCCCAGTATGGCCTCAATCAACTTCTGGATAGGCACTGGAATGAGTGGGCCCATAGAGCTCATGGTGCAGCTCTTGAATCTTCTTCTGTATAGTAATAACAGATCCTGAAACACGGAGAGGTTGGTGTGAGTACTCAACTACAACAAAGACTACCAGCATCTCCACCCTGTCACCTGCCTCTCAGACATTCCTCATGTCTACCAACATGAGTATGAAATCATCACATCATAGAACTACCTAGTCACTATAATATATAGGCATAATGATGGTAGAAAAAGCAATAGCACACCTGTTCAGTCAAGTAACACTTCTGGGCTACATATAACCCCTAGCACCAGAGTCGACTGTATGACTCTGTCAAGCATCCTTCGCCTGGTGCCAGTCCAATCCGGTTTCATCTCCCATCATCAATCAACATATACACTTACTTTCCTTTCAGTGTAGGGATTACTGTATCGAGAAGGTGTCCAGCCGGACATCTCCTTCCTGACAGACTCATCAATTCATCAATCCCTTAACCCATGGACTGATGAATTACTCACATTAATAACTATATGTCCATAATGAATTATACTCCTGATAATTCCCTACTATAGCATTAACTAAGGAGAACTCATGACTTGTTACACTTAAATAACAAAACCATATCACAGCCATAGTGTCAGGTCTGGGATCCCTGCCCCAGATCCTGAGTTGCCCTTGTATTCACTGACTATCTTTCAGGTCAGTCATACCTGTGCCGGTCGAGCACAGTTGTGGTGGCCATCCACCACTACACTTTCCCACAGCTACTGTGGGTCTCGTGTACCTTGTCCCGTGACGACTTAAGTCACGTCATCCAATGTAGCAAACCTCTAGACTCCACTACCAAACTCTGACTCCGCCTTTTTTAGGGGGGGGGGGGGGGATTATTCCTCTCATATACTCCTACTTCACGGCAGTACTCCAAGTACTCCATGAACCGAGTCAGGGTTCCAGAAGAGTAGAATATTAGAGACAGAAACG